>RJVT01000127.1:0-86013 GCA_018835575.1 Cotesia chilonis | reverse complement strand
CTTAATCAAAATATATGGGAAGCTTATAGAATATGTTCCTTAAAATTCAATCATTCTTCCTGTATGTCGTACCTAAGAACCAACACACACCGGGAAATTTATGCTGAAATAGAACAAGCAAAACACCGGCTAAGGCAGTTCCTCGAAGATCCTCAACTTGAAGAATTACATCCACAGAACCGCACAAAAAGAGCACCGTGGTTCAGCTTCGTAGGCTCAATTGCACGAAAACTATTCGGAACCATGGACTACAGCGACAAGGAACATATCTCCAAAGAGCTAGACAAGCTATATCAAGACAACAGAGAACTTGTACACCTATCCCAAAATAACACCCACATTATTAAGAGCGAAATCAACGAAATCTTACAACACGAAACAAACCTAACTAAAAGAATCGAGGAATTAACCAGAACTTCAGCATCTCTGCAACAATCAACAAATAAACAAATAACCGACCTACAAAGGATCCAACTCTTCTCAATGATAGGCGATGAAAATATTCACCGGATGACTAACCACCTGAGAACTCTTAATAATGCAGAAAAAGCCATAGAAGAAGCGAAATGGGGCAAACTGACCTATCTAACAGTATCAGCCAAACAGCTAAACCAAGCAACCGCAAACATGATCACAAAACATCCGATCTTAAATCCGCCACAACCTCTGGACCACATGGACATCAGCACGCTGGCGAAAGTATCAACGATAGAAACGGGAAAATCAAACGGTCACTTCCTGATAATAATAACCGTACCACTCTTCGATCAGACACCATGGCTAGCATACGAACTAAAATCACTTCCCAAGGCCGAGAAAATTGGAGACCAATTATCAACATTGACGATTCAATCTACGTCAAAATATCTAGTGACGGAACCAGCATTTGAAGAATACTTCCTCGCCGAACAGGACTACGTTGACAACTGCAAACGTATTGGACCAGATATGGCCTGCCCAACCGACATCCCAATAAAAATAACAAAACTAATAAACGAAGTAGATTGCGAAATGGAGTTACTCATGAACCCAAAAACAGAAAATCTTAGAGAGTGTAACGTAAGAATAATCGGAAAATGTAAACTAACTTGGATAAAAATAAACGAGAAAAACACGTGGGCATACTCAACGTGTAAAGAGGAAAATATCCAGTGGAAATGCCCAGAACTGAAGACCGGAAACACCATAATTAACGGAACCGGACTAATACACCTACAACAAGGATGTCAAGCAAACTGCAACGAATATAAAATCTAAGGAACAGCAAGAGAAACAACTAAAATAGAAATACTCGCACCGAGTTTCAACCTATCCCTCGAAACGTTTAACTCGAGTATCAAATTTAACAGCGAAATTCCCAATCTACTAACAAAATCCTCAGACCCGGCCACAATCGTCGACAAATTCGAACCTTGGGGTCAAGGGCTAGAAGAAAATAAAGAAAAAATGTCATTAATAGCACTAGATCACCAAAAAGAAGAAATCAATAAAAAAATAACCATCGAATCGGTATCAACAATCGGAATATTATCGATCATTATAATGGGTTCGCCATACTAAAACTCATTCGTCGATGCATACTAAAACCGCGACAAAACAACAAAATAATCGAAAAGCCAGTCTTTATAGAACTAAAAACAGCCGAAGAAAAAACGCCATCACCGTCGAAAGTCAACGAATCACTTCCAGAGAAATCGGAAACCAAAAAAGAAGGAAGTCCGCCGAGTAAGCAAACAACGACTGAAGATGCGACTGAGAACGTCAAGAAACCAAAGATGTCGAAAACATTCCGACTGAGAGACTACAAATCACCGATCTAGACACAAATCGAACATCAACATCGTAGAAAATAAGACCAACATTAAAGAATTGTTAATCATAGAACCGATGGCTCATTTGCGGAAAACCGAAAATTAATAACGTAAAACATTAATGAATAATAAAAATCTTCCAATGACATTTTGCCTTATGAAATTTAAAATAGCCAAAAACGAGTCAACGGTTCCCACAGAAAAAGGATAGTAAAATGTAAAACAAATTTTCAAAAAAAAAAAAAAAAAAATTTTTTTCATTTACAAAATTTTCTTGCGACAGTAAGACTCACAAGACCGAAGATAAAATTACCTCCGGCCTTGATGGGACGAGTGGAAACAGCGCAAAATCTCGATAATTTTTTTCTTGATCTAAATTCTTTTTCAAAATTTTTTTATTTCCATAAATTCCACCAAAAATTGTTCTTCCATTTTACTATCACTATATCATTCAAAAAAAATTTTTTTTTCTATATATTATCAAGTTATTCAACTAGTTAATTACACTCTATATTTAATCTATATAAAACTTATATAAAGTATAAACTCTTATAAACTTATATCCAATTATACACTATTTAAATTTCTACCACATATATGTAACCAATTATATATATAATCATATTATTACCTATTAATATTATTATTATGTAACAGTTTTACCTACTCAGGTTAGCCCCTAATCAATTTTTAAATAAATAACAAAACTAAACAACCGATATAATTATTAGGGCGCCACCAGGATTTTTAATCACGGTTCCTGGAACCGGTCCAGAGCTGAGAAAACTTAATCTTAGGGTAGAGAGAGTGGAGGAAGGTGCTGTTGAATAATAAAAATTTAATTAACAATCTGATCAGTTTATTAACAATAAGGAATAAAACTTAACAAGAATTGACTTACAACTAGTTAACAAAATTCATTCACGCACACACTAACTACACTTAACAATATCTTAATCTCGACGAGCCCCTTTCGGCGTCTACCCGTCAATTTCTAACACGTGCCCCTTTCGGCGTCTACACGTGACGGGCCCCTCTCGGCGTCTACCCGATTTCTAAATCTACAATCACCCGCACAGAGACGAATCATATACCGGGCTCGTTGACTCGGCTCACAGGAGTAACAGCCCAGCGACGAAACATAGACCTAGATGTTCTGCAGCACACTCTCATGACCCACACCAGCTACAGCAGTAACAACCCAGCGACGAAACATAGGTCTAGATACTCTGCAACTCACACATAACCCACACTTGTCTCACACTAACACTACTGACTTGACTTTACTTTATTTTTATTTTATAATTTTTTACTTAATAAAATCGACTGTAATTAATTTTAATTAAATATTTTAAATCAATTATTCAATCATTAGTAAATTAATAAAACGACAAACAATATTCAATTTACAACCAATTCTCAATTTCCAATTTCAATTCTAGTAAAATATTAGACGGATTAAAATTCCTCAGTAACCTATTGTCATAGTCTTAACAATATAACAATAACTATTTAAAACAAAAGGTCTTAATATCCTGAATTAACTTTTGATAATTAACAAATCACAATATAACTTCTACGATCACGTTCAAAATTATTAACATAAGTTTAATTAATTAATTCTGACTAAACTTTTACGGTGACAAATTTTAACTCACTTAATAATTCCTTGGACTTAATATCCACGTCGATAATTATCAAATTCAGTAAAATTAATTTAATCAATCACGGACTTAATCCCTAAAATTTTCTAAATTTCTCACTTGACGGAATAATTTTATAATACAATATTCTCAATAAAATTCCTAATATACTTAAAAATCTTCTGCTTTAAATAATCTCAACTAATAATTTTCCTAATATAAAATATTCAGTAATTTTCCAATCTTTCTTATCCTCGATAATTAACTCTTACTAATTTTCTTAATATAAAATATTCTTAATAATTAACTCCTAATAATTATTCTTAATAAAAATACTGTCAATAATCTACTTCCAGTCTTATCACTTATAAATTTGACACACTCTAAATTATTCAATTTGATTGCTAGAATAATCGCTAGCTGTTTTGCTTGACCTTGGGTATTGGAATTTACTGCGACACAAAATTGACGCTTGACTGAAATTCCACGAATAAAAATTTGTCGTTTTCTCAATGACAAAAATCAATCAATTTTACTAAATTAATTATTATAAAAATTATAACAATAAGGTTAACGAAATTTTCGGATGTTAAATAATTAATTGATAATTTCTCTCAGTTATTAAATTTCCCGCAAGGTCGATTTAGTGATCCTCGGGTATAAACCCCCATGAAAATCACTAAATCCGAAACTAGCAATTATTCCACAATTAATTAATTAAATTAATAAAAATTATATTTAAGAGAGTAGAAGAGGAATGATAGACCGAGTACAGACCGCGGTCTATCTCCCACGGAATGAAATAAAAATACCTGAGTAATAACTCACTCCTGTTCACGTGGTGAATCCTCAGGTAACCGTCCTTTTGTTTTATTTTCACTCCGGGGATCCTTCCTTATTCCAAATTTCAGTTACCTGTAACAGTCAAAATATCAGCAAGAGTCGTCTCCAAGATTGTAAAGACAATCTTGAAAAGCAATTATCGCAGCGTTCCAAAATCCACGTGCGAATATTTTAATTACCTGTTTATTTTGCAGAGTAGTGACCGGTGTGGTTAACTATCAAACCTCTTCTCATTTAGTCACACACCGGCTTCCGAGCACTTACCCATTTTACCCCCCTCTTAATTACTATACGGAAGGCCCCGAAGATCGAGGCGCGCCAGTGCTGAGTCGACTAATTATCGATCTCTGGCGACTTATCGATTTAGGGTAATTTACCCTGTTACAATTATGTCAAAAAAAAAAAGTATACCCAACAATTTCCATATACAAAAATATTTTTTTCATATTTCAGAGCTAACGTCACTCATATAAATCTTTTTTAGAATCAAAAAAAAAAAAAATTTTTATTCAAAACGATTATTTTAAACGTTTAATATTTAAAATACAAGTAAAATAAGTATAGGTAATTAAGAGAACAATAAGAGTCATCTAGCCTTAATTATAACGGGCTGCTAAGTCAAGCAGAGTAGCTAACCGACGCCCGCTCAACCGCGACCGGCTCCCGGCAAGCCACGCCCACTGCTGTGTACCGCATGGGTATAACGCATAAAGAATACCACACACGTACATAAGTATAAGTATAGGTATATACATATGCCTATACGTATACTCCATTCTCCTTCTTTCCCTACCCTTACTAATAAAATCCGCATAAATTTTTCAAAAAAAAAAAAAATAAAAAAAAAAAAATATATATATATATATATATATATATATATATATATATATATATATATATATATATATATTCTTATATACTTTATTTTCGTTTCGGTTCTTTTCTTCTATCTATTTATTCTATTTATTTATTTTTTTTCTATTTAGTTATTCTACTTAATTTTCATCTTACTTATTTTATTTTCATCCTACTTACCTTCTTGGCCTTGTTGCAACCACTACAATTATCAGTATGATTATTTTTTTTGGAGGGAAGAAGGTATAGGAAACAAAAAGCAAAAGAAAAACCAAATTGAAAAAAAAAAAAAAATTTTTTTTATTATTCAAAAAAAATATTTTTTATATATTATATAATGTATTCATAAGGTGCGTCCAGCTCTCTCGGCGGAAACGACGATACCCGATACGTCTAGCCTGCAACAAAAAGAAAGGGAACGAATGAAAGATAAGATACAAAATAACTATGAACCATTTTATAATAACATACCTTTATCCCATGGCGACCAAACCATTAAAGATCGCCTCAATCAGGGCGACCCTTAATCGGTCGATATCCTCGTGATTGGGGGCGAGGATCTCCTCAAAACTTCGGACCCCAGCAACTATCTCCAGTTTCTGGAACCCGAAGCAAGTCGCCGCCTCGACGACCTCGGGAGGCAAAGATCCGAATAACGCCACCAAGCACGAAGCCAAAAATAAGGCTTCGTGAGGATGGATGGGGCGCGCCAGTTCCGCCAAGAGCTGAACCGCCCTCCTTAAATCCTAAAGAAAACAAATTTTTTTATTTAATTTACAAAATTTTTATTAAAAAAAAAAAAAAAAAACATAAATATATTTTTTTTTATATATATATATATTTTTTTAACCCTTACCCTCTCCCCATAGACCATTACGGCCATCTGGTACCAAGTACCGTAGCCTTCAAAATTCCTGTTGACAGGATACATCACACTCTATCATACATACATATCACTCTTGAAAAAATACTGACGCTCAACCCGGCTTCGCGAACTCGAGAAGCAAACGAAGAAAGATAAGAAAAATCATTCGTCAGCGAAATATACACAATGCAACACAATGCGAAATTAAAATATAATTTGAAATTAAATATTCACGCCAGATGACTCTCCTCACTACTCTCTCATTAAGTTAAGAATATTATAAACGAAAATTGTAAGTGGCTCTCGCTTATGGGAAAGGGGGGCCATAGGAAAACCGAAAAACTATACTAGCTTCTCGCTTTTCCAGGGGAATGTTATGTCCACCCCAAAATTTTTCTTTAAATTTAAATCACCCGCGCAGATGGAAGACTTCTCCATGCACGAAAGCCACAATAAAATATAAGCTACGCGACTGCTGGTTGACTAGCGGGGACTTCTGCAATCTCAGCACCGCGAGTATTTAAAAAGGCAATCAACAGCCAACGCCTTGTCTTTGCTCAGTTAATTTGACTTCCGCGTTTAACTGACGGGCCCGTGCCTTGTAAAAGTCCCTTATCTTAATTTGCGCTGCACTTAAGACGAGTTCAGACTCGGTTCAACCGGCAGGCCACGAATTAGTTTTAATTATCTACGAGTCGGGATTCTCAAAGTTCTAATTTGCTCTGCACTTAGGCGAGAGGTCGATAAGTAGGTAAAATCTAGAGAACCGAATTCTCAAAGTTCTAATTTGCCCTGCACTTAGACGAGAGTTTGGTCAATAAGTATAATATCTTTTAACTTAATATCATTCAAGCTAAATTTGCGTACTTTACCCTACGGGGGACTGGAGGACGATAGCTCAAACAAATAAAATTCATTAATATAATTTCGATTAAAAACCAATTTGTGATAGTATAAAAGTTTAGGTGTTTATTAAAATATATCTTAAAAAGAAGTGAAATTCCATTCGACTTCGTTAATTTCATAAGATAAGAAGCCCTTAGAATAAGCAGCCCAAATCCATCCTACTCCATCCACTGCTAGAACCAACCAAAGGGCCCAATCAAGGAACAGGCGCTAACAGCTGCCCTGAAATCACGGATCTGACATCAATAAAGTTCCTGTAACAGTAAGTACATCTACTCTCATAAAAATCCGTCAGTCTGAAACGAAGGCGTGGTAAGTTCGTATCTCGAAAACGTCCCACATAAATAATTAAAACAACGGAATTAAAACCTCCGTTGCGTATTCTTTAAACTGTTAGTCCAAACCTCCACCGTTTACGCTACCGCTCTAAAAACGCCCTTGGACATAACAGGTGCCCGCGCATGACGGTTTTTTTTTCTATGGAAATAATTCTATATAGTTATATATCATTATATAGGGCCATTTTTCATATATAGTTATATATGGTATTATATATAATTATGTCTAATTATATATAACTTTTTTTACCCGGGTGAGTTCTGAGAGTCCCGATAATCAATCACAGTAGAATTCTTCTATTGAATTTACAGTATCTCTTTGATCTTACAGCTCCAGATTACATTAAGTATAATACCTATTCTCCAATTTACCGTGTATTCTATGTTGTAGAGCGACATACATTAGGAAGAAAATTTTATTTTTTCATTTGCCATATCTTTCAGGACTTAGAATCAGGAACATTTATATATGATAGATTTATTTATTTTTTCCGTGTCTCTTAAGTGTTACAGCTACGAAAGAAAACAGAACATCCTTTTTTTTTTAATTTAATAAAAATGATTAATTCAGTACAATATAAAATCTCTAGCTAGGATAAAAAAAAAACAGTACAATTGAAAATAAACTTGGAATTTCAATTATTAATAGCTCGTTTATCAATCTGTTGAACGGTATGTAAGTAAATAAAAATTACATGAAAATCGTGAATAATGAAAACTTAATTGCTCTCATAAATAAATTGAAATAGAATTACACAATTTTAAGTGTGACCTATAAGGGCCGACTTGGAAAACCTTGTTTTTCCATCAAAATAGAGTTTTAACCTATGTTAACAAAAGGAAAACGAAAGAAAAAATATTTTTTTAATAAAAAAACTCGGTTTGAAACGCTGCCTCTAAAATATTACTAAATGCATATAAATTAAGAAAATATGTCTAGAGATCACTACCATGCGACACATGAAAAATAAAGAAGGAAAATAGTTTATCCGTGATAAAAAGAGACAACTTTATAAACAAACACATGATTACCAAGATATAAAATTTGAATAATAATAAGTTCTTTCTTTGGATCATATAAAGTAATATATAAAGGAAACTATAAAAACTTTCAGATGACTGTGATCTGAAGTGCCACGTAATGTGAATGTAAGGGTTATCGATGAGTATTAAAAAGAATTGTTAGCAAGTGATCAATTTACAGAAAATTATTATTATTATTATCAGTAGAGAGAGAAATTTCAGAAGAATTATACTAAAAAGTAAAAACGAAAAATTTGAATTTGCAGACTTCGCGCCAAAATTATTACAGAAAATTAAGAAAATTAATTAATGAATAACAAAATGCGTTGTAGGCATCGTTCGTTGGTCTCTTAAAGTTGATCATTTCATCGAATTAAAAAAAAAAAAAAAAACAAAAATGATGGAAAACATAAATCAACGTATATGATATGGATATTTAATCGTATTGGTACGCATAACTCCAAAACTGAAATTGGAGTAGTATTGTATATATTCCTTGAGAAATTAATGAAATCATTAATTACTTTAATAGAAGGGACAGGAAAAAAAAATTATATAAATAAAACAAAAATGAAAATTGAAATTTATAGTTTTCCCGCCAAAAAATTATTCCAAAGACATTAAGAAAATTAAATTAATAAACTACGATATATTTTATTGGCATCGTTTGTTAGTTAGCTAAATATTTTTATTTCATAAAATATTTTAATGAACAAACATATGAGTCGTTAATCCGCGTATATTTATTCATAGCGGTATAGCTCAACAATAACTTCTGACTGTAATAGCCATTTGTGTTGTATAATGATTTAATAAATAGACGGAAATTAATAATTGTTATTGATTGGCAAAAAAAATGTTATTAAAATTTGAAAAAAAAAAAAAAAGAAAATAATAATAAAAAATTTGAATTTGTAGCCTTCCCGCCTAAAATAATTACAAAAAAAATATGAAAAACAATCAAAAAAGGACGATATAATCACGTTGGTTAATTATAAGCAAAAATCATAGTTAATTTTTAAATAAACAAATCAAATAATTGTGTGAGTCCACGCAGAATTATTTTTACAACAGAGAGAGCAATAGTTTTTTATTGGACTGGAATTTTTATCTTTCAATCTCTTCAAAAATTTATAGAAGGCAATCATTATTTTTAAGAAAAGTAAATGAATTTCCAATTATTTATAATTAATGGGAAAAATTGAGACTTAGAATTTCAGGACTCCCTACCATAAATTAATGAGGAAATCATCAGAAAATTAGTATTAGCTGATTATCCATACTGTGATTTGAATAAATTGTAAATAACAAACTAATTAATCGTAAAAAATGCATTATAAACTCAAACAAAAATGGTATATTAATGAAAATATAAAAAAAATGAAAAATAATTTAAATTCCTGCTCAAATTTCAATCCTATCCTTACTTAATCGGAGCAATTACCCATGCCACATGTAAAATTTATGGATAGTTAGTTACTTTCTATTGAGTTTTTTTTTTTTTTTTTCTAGAATTTGAATATGACGAAGCTATCATTACATTAATTGATTTTTTAGTCAATTTTACAAAGTAAAATATTTTTTACAATGATGTTATTGTTATGTCTAGGGAGGTGAATTTATTAAAAGCCTTTATGATTTATTACAAGAATTCAATTATTTTATTAATAATTTAATCAAAATACAAGAAATCAATGTATATACATATAATCGTAAAATAATTTCAACAATATTAAAAAAACGTTTCGGCCATTTTCCAAAAAGGATGAAAAATTTGTTTTTTTACATGACAATGAAATTAATTATAAGTTATATTGATAATATTTCATACATTAATTTCTCTGAGTAATAAATTTTTGCAATATAAAGAAAAAATCGATTGAAGAAATATTTTCAGATAAAGAAAAAGAAAATATTTTTACAGAAACCGCTTTGAATGCTCCAAAACCTTGCTGCCGCGACCATCACGCCATGAAAAAAATAATATTAATCTTATTAGTGACAGTAATCAACACCTATAGTTTCAAAAAAAAAAAATTTTCTTATTACTTACGTTTTAATTGTCTTCAAAAAATTGACTTAAAGGGGATAAATGAAGAAGTTTTCTGAATTCTTAATGGTATTGGAGCTAGCAGACACTGAACAATACATTGGATTATTTTTTGTTTATAAACAAGTAAAAATAAAAAAAAATAAAAACGAAAATATATTACTTGCAAAAAATTTTGAAAATGTCAAATTTTTCACACACAAAACTTAATTCGCAACATTTATTGTTATGTACTGCAAATTTCTTTTTTAAAATATAAATTATAAATCACACCACTCATATTTTTATTTACAGTAAATTATTTACTCCAATTATTATGAACGGATTAATTTATATAATAATTATTTAGTATTAAAAAACCAAATTATTTATTATTATAATGTAATTTTTGACCTTTAATAATTATTTCATATAGTACTATACTTAAAAAAAACTAACTAATGCCGCATTAGTATAAGCTCACGTAATGGAGTACACGCCACGTACAGATGCTTGCTCATTTTTATATACTGTCATTACTTGTTACTTGGACTCAGAGAATAGCAAGAATATTATATTTCTCAATAACGCACAGTTACCCGCCATCTATTTTATAAATGCTGCACTATTTGAACAAATCTGCTTTATCTAAAGATATTGAGAAAATTTTGGTCTAACAGGATGTTTTAGTAGTTACTAGGTAGCAGCACTTTGTATCTGTCGACATGTGTGCATCTTCCTTTAAATTTTTAGTTCGACCTGCTAGTGTACCAACTTAAATCTCATGTTGGCTGCCCTAATTGTGGCAAAGTGTCCCCGTCCCGTGAAAAATTGTTCACAGCGACACCTGTTACCGCTAATAATTAAAAATTCGACAGACAAATCATAAATCAATTAAACTGTCAAATTTGATAACTAGTTACATTAAGTGGAAACGAAAACACCAGGTGTCAGTGTTGGTGATTCGGATTTTAGTCACCAGGTAGCATTTCATTCGTCATCTTTATGACTTATGTATTGAAAATACGCCTGAAATGTATATAATACTAGCTGTTACCCGCCCGCTCCGCTGGGCACTTTGTTGAATTTCATTTTCAGATCTAGACTTGAAAATTTAATTGGATTATTGTATTGACTTGCATAGATTCCAAATTTCAATGTAAACTCACTATAACATTCCCGTGGCTTTCTTACAAAAATGAATAATAATTGACACGAAGAAAAAAATTTTAAATGAGCATTTAACGTACCAGTTAAAGTAATTGCAGGTCTCATGAGTGAAGTTAGAATCTGCCTAGCTTTAAATGCGACGAATTTTTCTGTTAATTAAAATTGTCTCAGTAACATCAATCTACTATATAAAAATAATAGTTGGGTTTTCCTTCCTGACGCTATAACTTCAGAACGCACGAACCGATTTCCACGGTTTTGCATTCGTTGGAAAGGTCTCGGGCTCCGTGAGGTTTATAGCAAAGAAAATTCAGGAAAAATTTCAACAGAAAAGCGGGAAAATCTTTTTTCACATCCAGCACCATCTCTAATACATAGCATGTATATATGTACATATACATATAGAAGGCTTTCTATAGATATACACTCATCACGATATTTCTGGAACTATAAGACCTAGAGACTTGAAATTTGGCAGGAATATTTTTTTCGCCGAGTAGAAGTCAGCTAAGAACGGATTTTAGAAAATTCCACCCACAAGGGGGGTTGCGGGGGCGTTAACAATAAAAAATTCCCGTTTTTAAACTATAGCTCCTATCGACTCCTAATTTGGTAAGAATCTTCTGTAAGAGATATAGAAATAATCTATCAATGAATTTTACGATAGCTCATCTCACAGGGGTTTGCGAAGGTGGATGTTAACATTAAAAATTTTTAATTTCCAAGCTATAGCTCCTATAGACTCCAAATTCTCATTTCAAATTTTTTTCTTCGTGTCAATTGTTATTCATTTTTGAAAAAAAGTTACGCAAACATTATAATGATTGCACATTGTAAGTTACAATGAATATTAGCTGGAATAATTACATGGATAAAAAGTATATGTTAATTTGATGAAATTTGGAATTTGTGAAAGTCAAATTTCAAGTTTAAACCTGAAAATACGATTCTATAAAATGCCCAGCGAAGCGGGCGGGTAACAGCTAGTTTTATATAGAAAATTAATTGTACATGTTTTTTACGAATTCTATTAAAATAAGTAGCCAAATTTCTTTTCCACATATCAGGTGTTTGGAAAATCTATTCATTTCAATCTGTTATATTCTCGCGATCCCGTAATAACAACAATTCATTGGTTCTGTGATCACCAAAAATAAGATGTATGTAAAATTCTCAGTCCGTTCACTGAATAACCACATGTAATGTTAAGTTTTGGAAACCACACAATGACTTTTTCCCCGCTGCCAAAGAGACAATTATTGTCAGGAAATTTTTAGTAAATTTTAAAATCTTAATCACGTCCAGAAAATGTAAATAACTTAAAATTTGGTCACAGGAATTCAGGACACATATTTTTTAGTAAATGTTATTGAAGCTTTATAGACATGTCCTAAATTTCATGTCTCAAAAGTCCTAGTTCATAAACAATAACATTTGTCGTTATTCTACTTATCACTCTGACACAATCTGCATATGAAGTCAATTATCGTGAGATTCGTTTTTAGTTGACATCTAATTATTAAGAAAGGAAAATATTTAAATCGGTTGACTCTGGAGGTCATCCCTGGAATTTCCTGTTTCTCTTAAGGTTGCATCAAATTTTATGTATATGTAGGAACTGTCCTTGAAAAATATGAATTTTTTGAAATTTTACACCCCCGCACTTCTATATGGGAGAGGAATTTCGTAAGATCCTATTCAAGTAAATTTCTACACCATAAATAAAAGATTCCTACAAAATTTCGAGTCCATAGAGACTATTGTTTGGAAATAAAAATTTTTCTTTCTTAAAGCCCCGGCAATCCCTTTTGGGATTGGAATCTTATAAAATCCATTCTTAGCTGAACTTGACATCAGATACAAAGATTCCTACCAATTTTGGAGTATGTAGAAGTTGCAGTTTGTAAATTTAAATTTTGCATTCTAACACCCACCCCCGCAAGTCTTTAGAAACTATATTTTGAAAATTAAGATTTTTTCTTGTTAATACCCACCCCCAGAATCCTTATTGGAGGTGGGTTGTCGTAAAATCCGCTCTTAGATTATTTCTACACCTCATATAGAAGATTCCTACCAAATTGGGAGCCTATAAGAGCTATAGTTTAAAATCGGTAATTTTTCATTGTTAATGCCCCCGCAATCCCTTTTGGGGTTGGAATTTGTTAACATGCATTCTATGCTGAACTTGACATTACATACAAAAATTCCTACCAAATTTGGAGTCTGTAGAAGTTACAGTTTGGAAATTGAAATTTCAGATTTTAACACCCACCCCCGCAATCCCTATCGGAAGTAGAATTTATGGAAATCCGTTTTGAGATGATCTCTACATGACAAATAAAAGAGTCCTACTAAATTTGGAGTTTGTAGGAGCTATAGCTTAGAAATCAACAAATTTTTTTTATTAACACCAACCCCTGCAATCCTTATTATTAAAAGTGGGTTGCCGTGAAATTCTCTCTTAGATCATTTCTACATCACATATACAATATTCTTACTAAATTTAGAGTCTATAGGAGCTACAGCTCGGAAATTTAAAATTTTCATTGTTAACACCCACCCCCGCAACCCCCCTGTGGGGTGGGATATCGTAAAATTTGTTCATAAATTATTTTTACATCACTTACAGAAAATTCATACAAAATTAGGAGTCTGTAGTAGCTAGAAGTCGAAAATTTCTAATTTTCATTGTTAACGTCCACCCCCGCAATCCATATTGGGAGTAGATTGTCATAAAATACGATCTTAGATCATTTCTACATCCCATAGAACAGATTCTTACCAAATTCTTAGCCTTTAGAAGCTACAGCTAAAAAATTTAAAATTTTCATTGTTAAGATCCACCCCGCATTCCTCTGTCGAGTGGGATATCGTAGAATTCGTTCATAAATTATTTTTACATTACTTACACAAAATTCATACAAAATTAAAAGTCTGTAGGAGCTAGAAGTCAAAAATTTTTAATTTTTATTGTTGACGTCCACCCCCGCAATCCATATTGGGAGTAGATTGTCATAAAATCCGCTCTTAGATCATTTCTACATCACATATAGGAGATTCCTACCAAATTTGAAGTCGATAGCAGCTATAGGTTAAAAATGGGAATTTTAGATTGTTAACGCCCCCGCAACCCCCCTTGTGGGTGGAATTTCGTAAAATCCGTTCTTAGCTGACCTCTACTCGGCGAAAGGAATAATCCTACCAAATTTCAAGTCGCTACGCCTTATAGTTCCAGAGATATCGTGATGAGTCAATATATAGGTGAAAATCTCTTATATATATATAGTTTAAGGCTCACTAAATTTAGCCCCCCAGAAATTTTTTTTTTAATTTTTGAACTTTTTTTTTATGACATCGTTAGTTCGTCGGTTATTTTTTTTTTGTTTACAATAAACATAGAATAATTTAATAAAAAAATATAATTAAACGGAAATGTAATATAAAAAAATAAATATGTAAAGTTGTTCGATAGATAATTCCAGATTTAAAATTGGAGGAATTTTCACATTTTTTGTAATTGAAAAAGTTTTTAATTCAAAATTTGTATTTTTCCCACGGAAAACATATGTTCATAAAATTGTAATATCAATAAATTGGAGTTTCATTTTTCGTACTTATTGATATTTAATATTGATAAATTGAATTATTAATTGAACGCATTTAATTTCGCATAAATTTTTTAATTTTTTGTAATTGAGATGGTTATAAATTTGAATTTAACACATCAACGCTGAATAATTTGAAAAGAATAATAATAACAATAATGGTGATAAATGTTATTATCACAATTATTTTTATTTTCAATTTTTTTTCATCACTATGATTATTTTCAGTATTATCTCTTATTAATGTCATAGTTGATATTATCTTCATTATAATAATTATTATTTTTTGTTGTTTAT
Source organism: Cotesia chilonis (assembly GCA_018835575.1). Classification (NCBI taxonomy): domain Eukaryota; kingdom Metazoa; phylum Arthropoda; class Insecta; order Hymenoptera; family Braconidae; genus Cotesia; species Cotesia chilonis. The sequence goes on along the minus strand of RJVT01000127.1, from coordinate 70,628 downwards.
TGCTGTCGTCATATTTATGTCAGTAAATACAGTGAATGCTTTTAAAAGTTACATAAGTTTTGTCTCAATTTCTCATGAAACGGTTACAAAAACGAGAAAGACGACCTGGATAACTTTGAACCGCTTCCACTGTAACATAAGTCATCAAACTCATCATTACTATCAATACTATGTAAAGAATATTGTCGTTTCAAACCTCCCGCAATTAGCCCGTGATGCCACCAACAGGCAAAAATCATCAAAATAAATATCTTAGTATCATTGAAAATATTTTAATATATTATGTCATTTAAAAAGTTTATTGTCCAAATGTAATACTGTTCTACTCGAATTGAAAAGTCAATAAATAACAAAATAAGTACAGCAACGACACTTTATTCTATTAACATCTGTAAGAATCTCTCTAATATTTTACTTCACTTTTCTACGTTACCAACCTAAATCTTGCAATGGCTGAATTTTTCATAGCAAATTATCCTCTTGAAGCTACAGTTTATGTAAAAATATTTCCAGCGCAGCCCCTGACGGGTGTAAGTGCAAGCTGCGAAATATCTTTTTTTAGCTTTAGTCTCCCGTCTAGTAAAGGATTATTATGCATTCTCAAATATTTTGTGAAACTGTTGTTACTGAATAACTAGAGGGAGGGACAAAATGCAGAAGGTATAAGAAACTTTTGAATTGTAAGGTTGGTGCACCTGCTGTACTAAAGATATCCTATGCAAAATCATAAAGGGGCGTTCATGATGGTTAAAAATGTTAAGCAGTGCTACCTACTAGCGACTAAGCTTGTTGCTAAAAAAAATTGATAAAACAGGCCGTTCTAATTGATGTAGCATTAATCTAATAGATGGCGCATACATGCGCATTTCTGCCTTAAATAATTTTTCATAGCATTACAGGGCTCTTAGTGAACATATATGTTTTACATTCATAAATGCAGCTAATAAGTGCTCTATTGCACGAGGAATATTATACTCCAATAAATGATTTTACTAATCGTGAAATAAAATATTTATCATTTATTTACAGAATTTAGAAATAATTATGCAATAAATAATTTAACAGTGGTTTAACAGTGATGTGTGTTACGTCTTAGCATAACTTTTAAATTATTTAATTTTAATCCAGATCATTTAAGATCTATAGATTGGGATCGGGAGTATTTTAGCTGGTTTAAATTTTAGAAATAATAAGAATTTAGTTACGATTAATACATATATTGTAAAATATAAGCAAATAAATAGATTTATGGTTAAATACGTACTACAAAAGTTCATAAAAATGAGAGCGTGATACAAAATTAGTGAAAATATAAACGTATTACAAAATCTAACAAAACATCACGAACGTGATGCAAAGTTTAATTGACACAATATTAAGAAATAATCTTTAACAACATATAACATATATTTTTGACGGCTTATTGACTAAACGCTTTGACATCGATATGTAACGAACTTTACAATACATGTATTATTTGGACAATCTCTGAAGATGAATATTTGTTTGAAAATCGACTCGTAATCACTATTTAATTCAAAGTTTACAAAAGAAATAAAAAAATACTTTACACAGTGGGAAGGCCTGCACTGGTAGAAAACTAAAAATAAGTCTGAGACTGAATCAGAGTCGGAAAATGTACTGAATAATAAAAAAAAAATATTCTCCGGAATCCCATAGTTTTAGTTTTTATTTTGGAAGGGGGTCCTAATTTGTGGGTCCTAGAAGGGACGATTTCCATCCAATAGAAAAGGACTTTTACACTCCAGGTCCCCTTCTCTATAAGAAAAGCGGCCAGGTCACGCCCTTATGCAAGCGGATGGGTATGCGCACCTACACATCCACTTACACATTCTTTTTATTTATTGATAAAATTTATTGATAGTAATGCTATTTAACTTTACTTCTGTTTTAGCTAATTAATTGTTCTTATTGTATTTATTAATTGTTTCATAGTTAATTGATCTATTTTAATTATCTTCTTATTAATTAGATTATTTTCTTTTTATTAGATGATTTTAAACGTTGCCTTTAATATTATTTATTTAAAATTTACTCTATTTATCTATTACTGTTAAGTCTATTGTTGGGATCTATTTTATTAATTATTTTAAATTGTATTTAGACTCTTATGAGTTACTATTTACTATCAAATTTTATTTCAGTAAGGTTTCGTTATTTTTACTTAAATTTAAACTTTATCTTATTGAGTAAATTTTAGAATTCTTAAATAAACAGCAACCAACGGAAATGATAAATTCTATGCGTCACTGTAACTATTTTTTTCTTAACCTAAGTACACAAAATGTTAAAGATATTTTTCCCTTATCCTTTTACATAAGGCACTATTTATTCTATTTTTATGGCTTTCCTTTGAAATAAATGTAAAGCTGAAATTTATTTTTTTTTTAAATGTTTTTCTGGGAATAATATCTTAGCCCTGTGTATGTCTCCACTTTAATGACTCTGGTGTCATTAAAACGCTAATTCTACGTATTATTTGATATATGAAAATGTTATATTTTTAATTCTAGAGTCGCTTAAACAAAATTAGGGTCATTGAACTATGATTCGTTTTTAAATGATTTTAATGTTTCCCAGGACGTAACATGTGAAAATAAAAAATATTTATCAATAAAATTGGAGTGCTAAAAATTACAATAATAATAATAATAATAATAATAATCCCGGGAAAAAATGAATTTGCCTAACCATATATATTTATATATTATTATATATTAAATATATATAATTATATATGATTATATATAATTTTTTATATAAAATATATATAATCATATATGGATTAATGTATTATATGTATGATTTATATAAGTCTATATATGAGTAGATCTGATTAGATCTGACTTATATAGGTCTATATATGATTATATATAAGTCTATATATAATAGGGTGGGTCAAAAAAATCGAATAATTTATTTTTGACTTTATACTCTGAAAAATAGGTTCGTAGACACCTAAAAAGAATTCTCTCCAAGTATAAGCTCTTAATTATAACAGGAAGGTCCTCCGCTTTGCGGGTTTCTATTTTTTTCGAATAATCAGATAAAAAAATTTATATCTCGCTTCCAACTGCTTGGAAAAATATTCCGTGGCATAGATTTTGTGAGAAATTGAATGCTTTACAAAAAAGGTCTCTTATGACTTTTTCAAAAACTCAACGATTAAAAGATATTCATAGTTGAAGTTTGGCTATTTTAAGGAAAATATTCGTTTTTATTATGAATTTTATAAGTCGATGAAAAAAAATTATTTCGGATTGCGGAACTCATGATTTTGTAGGAAATTTACTGCTCTACAAAAATGGTCTCTTATGATTTTCTGATTAAGTGAAGCCGTTACGAGATATTCATCGTCAAACATTAACGAATATCAATATTTCCAGTTTTTGATCAATAATTCGATAAATTTTAATTTAAACTATGAGTTTCAGGAAAATTTACATAAATTTGAGTTTCGATCGATAAAGAAATGTTATAAACAATTTTTTTAATATTGTTTTCAGTCTTGAGCTTGTTTGATTGCATTAAAACAAGAAATTAGAGCATTTTTTTCGACATATAGTACAAACATATCAATCCTTTGATTTCTTCAGCTACGTGTGAAAAAATGATTTCGCACTTATGGTATTTGAGCGATGAACTTGCCATTTTATCACTGTTTGACGATGGCGTTCCATTAGAAGTAAAAAAAAGTATTGTTGAAGCCGTTAATACTCGTGAAGGTACAGATTCTAAAGCTAAAAGATTTGTAATTGCTAAAAAAGATTTGAATTCATTGGTGCAGAGAACTCTGAGTGACTTTGTGTCTAAAAAGTCATTAAATCTTTTCAAAATCTTCGATCTACCGTATGACTTTCTTGATGTCGATGTTGAATTATGGCCTACTAATGAGAGTTATCTCGAAAATAAAGAATACTTTCAACAACTAAAAGTTGTCAATGATTCAGCAGAGCGAGCTGTTGCATTAGTCAGTGAATATAATCAATGCTTGACAAAAAATGAAGAACAATTCCAGTACTTATTGCAAGTTGTCAAAGAACATCAAAAAACATTCCCAAATTGTAATAAAAGAAATTATTTATAGTAATAGCGTACTGTTATGTTAAAAATATAGACAATTATATTGCAATTGATAATTCAATAAAAAATTTATCTATAAAAAAGTTAAATACTGGTTGTTTCTCACTTGATTCAATACTTTTCATATTAAATTTGACAAAGAAATATGTCATTCACTTCAAATTAAACTAATCATTGGCTATATGTCGAAAAAAATGCTCTAATTTCTTGTTTTAATGCAATCAAACAAGCTCAAGACTGAAAACAATATTAAAAAAATTGTTTATAACATTTCTTTATCGATCGAAACTCAAATTTATGTAAATTTTCCTGAAACTCATAGTTTAAATTAAAATTTATCGAATTATTGATCAAAAACTGGAAATATTGATATTCGTTAATGTTTGACGATGAATATCTCGTAACGGCTTCACTTAATCAGAAAATCATAAGAGACCATTTTTGTAGAGCAGTAAATTTCCTACAAAATCATGAGTTCCGCAATCCGAAATAATTTTTTTTCATCGACTTATAAAATTCATAATAAAAACGAATATTTTCCTTAAAATAGCCAAACTTCAACTATGAATATCTTTTAATCGATTGAGTTTTTGAAAAAGTCATAAGAGACCTTTTTTGTAAAGCATTCAATTTCTCACAAAATCTATGCCACGGAATATTTTTCCAAGCAGTTGGAAGCGAGATATAAATTTTTTTATCTGATTATTCGAAAAAAATAGAAACCCGCAAAGCGGAGGACCTTCCTGTTATAGTTAAGAGCTTATACTTGGAGAGAATTCTTTTTAGGTGTCTACGAACCTATTTTTCAGAGTATAAAGTCAAAAATAAATTATTCGATTTTTTTGACCCACCCTAATATATAATTAGATCTGATTAGACCTAAGTTATCTAGGTCCATACATGATTATATATAATTTATATATAATTATTTGATTAGACCTGATTATCTAGGGCTATATATATAATATAATATATATATATATATATATATATATATATATATTGTGACGTTATTTTAACGACCGGGGTCTATTTAAAATGAACGTCACTAGCGCCAACGAATTTTTGTAGTTTTAAGCTGATATTTCAAGGCCAAATACCATAGAAAATATAATTTTAAAGATTAAAGAAAATTGTTTTGTGAATTAAGGGAGTGTTGATGCCGAATAACGAAGTTTATAGTTTTAGAGTGAATTTAGAGAATTAACGTTACAGTTGAAATTTTAGGATTTTAAGAGTAGAGTCAGTTTTAGAGTCAAGTTGTGAAAAATATCAAGGTCAAGTCATTTAAGGGTATTATTGAGTTATTTTTGAGTTATTTTGAGTTTTGAGTTTTGGGTTTCGAATTTTGAGTTTTGAGTTTTGTTTCGGATTTTGAGTTTTGAGTTTCGAGTTCTGAATCTTTGGTTTTGGGTTTTGAGGTTGCAGAGGACGTGGGTAAGTCAGCGTTGCCGTGGAGCGGGACTATAAGTCACCCGGCTCGTTTGACGTTAGACACCAGTCTAACCCTTTGAGACTTCCAAGTGGAATGCTTAAGCCTGGTTGAGATGCCAGCGCTCCGACATAGAGGGACATGACGAAAGCATACGGGATCAGTTTGAGTTTTCGGTTACGTTTTAGCTAGTTTTGATAATTTCTAGCGAATAAAAATTATCCACTTTGTTTAATGTTACGTTTACGTTTTGAGTTTTTGAATTTCGATCCCAGCCGTAGTCAGTTCCTGGAGAGCATCCACCAAAGGAATATCGGTACTCTGAGCCTCAATGGTTTGATTGAAGATTCAGAATATTGGGGAATTTGGGTTTCGAATTTCGAGTTTTGAGTTTAATTGTTCATAGAGATTTTAGTTATGAGTGAGTCACGTAAAACAGTCGAGTTTTGGACTTCGGAGAGTACAGTCGCGTTTGAGAGTTACCTCTGGTCACTTCAGGTGATCAGACGTGCGTAGAGTTTGCAGTTCCAGGTTATGGTTTCAGTCTTTTGCATTTTATTTTTGGCTGTAGATAAAATTACAGATTTATTAAGTTGTTAAAAATAAAATAAAAGTTACTCAGCATCGACATTGTTTCAAAAAGGTATGAGATCGATTTATTTATTGTAATTTGAGCGTTAATAATCGAATTCTTGGTTATGAGACATTAGATAGCCGATTCTATAGAATATTTTTATGTTGTAAATAATTTAGAGTACATTGACAGGTTTATTGGAGAATATTGTTCAAGTTGTTTAGATTCATTTATTTATTTGAGATTGTTATTTTAAGATTTATTTATTCCATTTGTTTAATTTTATAAGAGTAATAGTCTGTAACATGACTATAGCGTTTCCTATTGTTAGTTATATCGTTCCGATAATTTTGTCGCAGTTATATTCAAGTTTGTTATTTAGGTTAAATTTTTGTTAAATAAATGAGGATTTGGTTGATCATAAAATTTTTGGTGTTACGAATAAAGTCATTGCAATCATGGATCCACTCTCTACTCGAATCACACTTTCTCTCCACAAACCAGCACACTGAGCAACCCCGAGGTATTCCGTTGTCTTTCCGATTGTTGTTTATTTGGTCTATATTTTTTCAAGTTTTGTGTTTCCGGTTATGTTTACGTTCATTGGCTAGTTTGATAATTTCTAGCGATCAAAAATTATCTAATCTCGTTTAATTTGGCTAGTTTGATAACTCCTAGCGAATAAAACATATCTGATTACGTTTTCACTGGTTTGGTAATTCCAGTGATTAAAAATTACCTGGCGCCCTAATTTCATTGAGACCATAAACCAAAAATCGGGAAGATACCGAAGTATAATTGAGAATTTTAGGAAGCAGTAAGTTCCCATAAAACCCCAAGGAAAACCCGAATATAAATTAGCGATTCCCACCAAGGTCTGGAAGTGGGGGACACTGTAGCGATCGAACACCTGGATCGAATTTTAAAATTCTGCGTTATAAATTGACGCCCAATGTACGGGCCTGCGACCTTAAAAATTCTTATGTTATAATATATAACTTCCTGGGCTAAATTTTTTTCGACCATAGATTATCATTTTCGACAAGAGGAAACAATACGCCAAAAACTCATGGCTAACATCAATATATGGTGGTAGAAAAAAATCGGAAAAGGATGGAATAACATTTGGAGCTCACCGCACAACAATCTCCTCAAAGAAATCCTTCCTGATGCTAGTATTATTTCAACAAGAGTTATTAAGTTACTTAAGTTATTTCAACAAGAGAAGCAACTGCAAGGAAGATAAGGAAATTTGAATCAGATGTGGAAATGTTAGAAATAACGGTAAAATTGAAAAATAGAATGGAGTTGTAGGTTGTGTGAAAGAAACCTGTAGAGACTTATCCAACGGCAGTGAAGCCTGACAAAGCTACAGATTTTATTAGAGTGTCGAAGCGAAATCAGCAAGAACATATACATGGGCTATTAGTAGAATCGTTAAAGGGGATAGCCACTGTAGAGATAAAAAAATAAGCGATTTTTGGGAATTTTTTTAATTGAGATAATAAAGGAATTTGGGGATCAGATTGTTTCGTCTTATTAAGTGCATATTGAAGATACTTATGTTTAATTTTTATTGAAAAATATCATGTTGTTACAAAGTTGTAGAGCACCAAAAAAATTACCCCCTCCATGGTCGGCCCTCTAATTCCAAAACGGATTATATGATCAAATTGCCAAGTGACGTTTTAATCTGTATCAATGTAGTTATCGTTGTACGTAGAGGATTTTGAAAATTTTAATCTAAAAAAAAAAGGCGACATATTAAAAAATTTTTCCGTTTTTTATCTACTTTTTCTGGATTCAAACAATCATAAAAAATATTAAAAATCATAATTTTCAAAATCCCCCACGTACAACTGTAGCCCCTGAATAGACGATCAAGAGGAAAAAAGTTGCAAATCGGTTCATATTTGTGCAAGTTATAGCGCTGTTCCTTTGCAAAAAGTAGTTTCAAGGAAAACGCGTTTAAAGTTTTTTGTCGATTAACGTAACTTTCAAATTACGTCTCTCACAAAATATTTTTACTTACATTAAATGGCTATAACTCTGAAACTTTTTGCAATTTCCATATAAAATTTTATAAAGATGTTTTCGAATGTATAAACTTAGATTTAAAGCAAAACAAAAATTCATTTTTTTGAAATTCTACAGTGGCTATCTCCTTAAGAGAAAGTGTTGTGAATATAATGTGTGATTTCGTAGAGGCGGTTGACATGAAACTCAAAAATTGTAAATAACAAGAGAGAAACTATGTAGAGATTAGTGCAGTAACTATAAATAACGATAAAGTACTATATTTGCTATGCCAATTGTAATTAAATTATTGTTCGTACGAGTTAGCGTACATTATATTTTAAATTGAAGTTGGTGTTATATTTTATTATTGTAAAATAATGAAGATGGGAGAAACTGATCCAAAGGAACTCTACCAATACCCTTTCCCAATGCTTATCCGATATATATATTATATATATATATATTATATATATAATATATATATATATATAATATATATATATGTAACAGGCCGCTTTTAGCGTCACCTGTTAATCAGTTGTTTCCTTATTTAACTTTAATTTATTTTGAATAAAAAATTTTCCAGTTGTGAGGAAGGTCATTGGTTGGATTCGCCGCGACCGAGTCGCCTTTGCGCGGGTAAAACCGATCGAAGCTCAACTGCGCGCGAAATAAATTTAAATTGCGGTTAATCATTTAAGTTAGATAATAAGTTAGTTTAAAGATAAGAAGTATTGTTCGGTACGATAAACGACGGCCATTTTACCCGAGAAGAGGATCATCGACGAGCATCGTCGACGTTGGATAACCCCGAGAGAATCACCGACGACGGAAAGCTGACCCGAGGATCAAACGACGGACTGGTCAGTCTACGGGGCTGAACGAGCGGCGCAGGCGCGGAGTTGTCGAGCTGGCTGTTGAGCAAGCCAATGCTCCAGCGAAAATATCAAATAAGTCGATATTGGAAAATTGGACAGGCAGAGCCATCTCTGGAGCGTCAAGAGAATCAAGGGCCCAGAGAAAGAGGAGTGCAGCCAGGCAGGCAACAACCAAGCCATGATGCTTTCTTCCACGTGTTCCCGCGACAATAAACGGACGCTGATTTTTTTGAGGTTGCTTTTCCACTGCGATTTTTCTTGGATGGTTTTGTCAGTTGCTGTGCAATTGTCTTTTGTTTTGTTACTTATTGATTGAAAGTAATTATTACGACGACGTGAATAATAATTAAGTATCCTTGCGACGGATTATCGATAATTTTGAGCAATAACCTACGACGTGAGAGTTGATGTGTCAACTATTGTGACCGACGCAATTTCCATTGTTGGAAATTTCTTTTTTCTTGTACATCACACCGTGTTGTGACTCGGAGGTCAATTCGACGTGGAAGCCGAGGACGACGGAGCCGTGCGACCCAGCCAGGACGATAGCTATTTTGCTGTATTTTTCATCGCTGTAATTTTTTTTGGGAGAACGACGCCTTCTACCAGAGTAAGTGGTCTCGTCTCTGAAAAATCTCGTGGGATTCACCTACTCGGACGAAGAGTACGAGTGACTTAATTTTTTTTGTTATTAATTTTTTTTTATTTTTATTTTGTTTTGGTGCATTTATTCTGGAGATTATCCCACGAGGTATTTCTGGTACCAATACTAATTGTTGTAGTGATTATTCACATTCTTATGTGTGACTGTCATAATCCCGATTATTGAGCTTCGGTCGTGCGGGTAATGCACCGGTTGAGAATTTTGTGTTGACAAAATCAATTTAATTAATTAGAAAAATTTGACGCTAAATTTGTTGGAATATTTCCATACGTATTTTGGATAACTACATTTATTGCGACGGTGTCTGAGGTATCAAGGATACTTTATTTGTTTAACTTAATTAATTAATATTGATTAAAAATTTTTGGCGACGATTAATTTATCCAATTTAATTAAGTCTTCGTAATTAAACAATTTTGTGACAAATAATGTCTTGGATTTACTAAATTATTATTCTGAAGAATTGTTATTTAATTTAATCACGATTATTAACTAATAATTGTGCGACGATTAATTTGTTGACTTAATTAATAATTAACAATTAAAGTATTTGCGACGAGACTTATAGTCAATTTAAATAATTACTAGTAAGTAAACCATTGTGCGACAATTAATTGTGTAACTCAACTAATTACTGTGAGTTAAAGTTTGCAACGGTTATTTTTTTTTAGGATTTATTTAATTATGATTGAAATTAAATGCGACGTTGAATTTAGTTCTTGCAAAAATTTAATTACGATCTATTAAATTAATCGCGGCATACGTTTTTGGTTTATTTTTGGGAATTTTATTGTTAATGGATGAATTGTGACTTTGATATTGAGGCTCTTTGGACATGCAATTATTGTTAATTAAATTCTTGCGGCTTGTTATTCAATGAAGTTAATTATTAATAATTGAATTAATTGCGGCGTGCGAAATTTGATCCATTGATTATTGTGATTTTGTATTCCGGCGACCATTTATTTTTTTGTCAATAAATTAGAATTAATGCTAAGATTTCGGCGAATTATTAGTACCCGGTCGATCGTTCCTAGTTCCTCTTTGTTAGGTCGCACCTTTTACCCGCCACCCCGACGAAGAGTCTCGGTCCGAGTAAGCCGGACACAACGTGAGTGGAGCCTAGCTCCTGGCGCCCAACAATAATAAAGCAGGTAGGCCAAATTTATTTATCTCGGACTTCGGCCTCGCTAACGCACGAGGTCGAAAAACCCGTTATAATATATATATACTAGCTGTTACCCGCCCCCGATGCTGAGAGTATAATAAAATCGTATTGTATACTTGAAACCTAGTGGGAATATTGCTTTTAACATGTATTATAGAATGATTATCATTTCGTTAATATCTTAAAAAGCACCCCACGCTTTTTTTAAAATGAAATAATTTTTTTTTTATTCACACTATTATTAATTTATATTTATCGAAATTTTCAACACTATTCTTAATTTAAATTCATTAAAACTTATTTTCTATTTTTTTAGTTCGCTTTTCTATAAAAAGCGTGTTTTTTAGTTTTTTAAACTATTACTTATTTATCTAAAATCAATTTATCATCAACAGTAGATCTTCCCAGCACATCTAGTTCAACTTCGTCAAATACTGCAGTAGATGTTAGCAAAACCCTGCCTGATAATACATCTCAGAGTTCACATACAGAAGTTAATATCCAAGAAGTTAACACTTGTAGTGCAATTATTGAGCCTGAAAGTGTGGTAAATATAGAAACCAATTCAGGTGTCAAACGAGTTTGTTTTTTTTTTTTTGTGGAGAAGATCGCAAGCAATCAAAAGGTAAACAACAAACTTTACACTCCTCAGATGATGCAAAAATTTATATAAAAATAGCAGAGTGGATGACAAAATTAAGTAATCAAGAGTTGCTACACATAATAAAAAATTTACAGTCAAAAAGTGAAATTATTTTTTATCATCATTCGTGTGAATTGGAATATTTAAATGATTACAATAAACTTATTGGTGATAATCGAAAAACTCCCTGGCATGACAATCGGAGTATCCACCAGTGCATTTTCAAACAAATTGTATCATTAATAGAGGAAGAAGTTATCAACAATAAAAATTGTTTGCTGTTATCTTCTCTTTGTGACACATACAATAATGAATTGAAGCTTCGATCTAAGTCAGATGTAAATTTAATGACAAATCATTATCTTGAGGAAAAAATTTTCAAACCATTTAAAAAGTCAATCAAAATTATTACAAACAATAAAAAAAAAGTTATCATGCACAAAGATAACAGTTTATTAGAAGACAATGATTTGACGAGACTCGAGGAAATTGAACTGATTGATAAAGCAGCTTTAGTCCTGCGGAACGCCATTTTGAAAATGGAAAAATTAAAATTACCTTCAAAAATCAAGCCAAGTGATTTAATCAATGGTGAATGTACCATTCCTGAAAAGTTAAATAGGTTTTTTAAAGTATTGATTCGAGGCAAAGATATTCGTCGCCGAAATGGTGTAAACTGTGATCGATTAAGCAACTCAATCGCCTCTGATACTTTTTTTTGTGTTACTAATGGTACTATTAAACCATCAAAACATATAACTCTTGTAATGACTGTTAAAAGTCTTACAAGTAGTAGAAAAATCATTAACATTCTTAATCGTCTTGGACATTGCTGCAACTATACTACACTGGAGGAGTTGGAAACTGAAGCTTCTTACTCATCTGTTCATCACTCTGAAATTAGTCCACCTGCCATTATTCGGAAATCATCATTATGCACAGGTGTAGCCTTTGATAATTTTGATAGGTACGTTGATACTCTTAATGGAAAGAAAACTTTGCATGACACCGTTAGTATAATATACCAAAATATTGATAATGATGCTCCTAATGAAAGTAATGTAGATTCTAGAAGTGATCAGTCCGACATGTTACCACCACCAACGAAAAGAAGACGAACCTTTGAAGCTATTGTTCCTGAACTCGTTTCGATTTCTGCTCGATTACAATTGTTAGAACGATTAACACCTGTTGAGAACATAGAGCAATCTATTCCGAGTACTTTGTTTTTAGTACAAACTATTGATTTATTACATATGACTTCACTCTTTTTCCATGTGTCAAACACTCCAATGTAGGCTGGATTTAATTGTCAAATTATAAAGGACAATACTCCAAAACAAAAAGTATCTTACCTTACTCCAATCAATTTGTCACCAACAAAGATATCAGTAGTGAAGTTGACAATGACACAGGCTCAAAAAGTTGGTGTGCAATGTAACCAAAAATACGTCCAAGTAACATATGATTTGGCCATCGCTTAAATTGCTCTCAAGATTCAGGCAACAGAAACCCTAAAATTTAAAAATCTCTTCATACATCTTGGCTCATTTCATTTGATGATGGCATTCTTTAGAGCGATTGGAGTATTTATCAATGAGTGTGGATTATCACATATGATGGTTGAAAGTAAGATTATAGCAACAGGTTCTGTGAAGGGAATCATTGATGGCAAACATTTTAATGGTTGCAAACGTCTGTATCCGTTGATAGCTGGAGATTTGCAAATATTACATTTTGACCAATACTTAAAAACAAAGCAAGTTGAAAACTGTTTTTTAAAAAAGCAAATAATAGATGATCTTCTTCAATATCAAAATTTTGAAATTTCCCATTCAACTACGACTGCTGAATTATTACCGAATCAAGTACTGTCCCGACTGCTCTCTTCGTATCAAAAATTCGTAGATAAAACAAGACCAGGTGATCATGGTAAAACTGCTCAGTTTTACATGATCTACATCCAACTAGCTAATTATTACATCATTTTATCAAGGAGCATACGCATGGGTGATTTTGAAATGTTTAAGCATATAATTTCAAAAATCAAAAATTTATTTTTTATGTTTAATCAACCCAACTACGCTCGATGGTGTGTTAAATATTATAATAATTTAAAGAATGTTAACGAAACACATCCAGGACTTGGAGAGGACTTCAAATCTGGATGTTTCGGAATTAAAAGAACAGATAAATCTTTCTCAAGAATACCAATAGATCTTACATTGGAACAGACTATTAATGCAGATGCAGCTAAACGTCTCAGCGGTATTGCACACTTTACAAATTCGATAGCTGCACGCCAACGCTGGACAAAAAGTCACAGTATCAGGGCTACTTTGATCTCCCATGTTCTCGATGTTTGTGGATTGAGACACTTGCAAGACGTTTCCGCAGACTTACAACCTAATCGGATTAAAATTTTTGAAAAACGACTGGCTGATTTTATCGATATCGTAGAAAAAGACTTTAATCCGTTCGATCCAGATTTAAACAAAGATAATCTTTATAATATAGCTACTGGGAAGCCGGTCTCTGAATATATAGCTGAGTTCCTACTGAATGTCGAAGAAAATGGTGATGAGTTGAGGAAACAGTTCATTACTGAATGTGCTGTAGATGAATGTAGATTTGACAAACCGATTTAAAAAAAAACAAAATATTTAACTTCGCTGAGGCTCCAAAAAAAAAAAAATTAGGAATACGGTTGACCCTGACGGCCATCCCTGTGTTATGTCCAAGGGCGTTTTTAGAGCGGTAGCGTAAACGGTGGAGGTTTGGACTAACGAATTAAAGAATACGCAACGGAGGTTTTAATTCCGTTGTTTTAATTATTTATGTGGGACGTTTTCGAGATATGAATTTACCACGCCTTCGTTTGAGACTGACGGATTTTTATGAGAGTAGATGTACTTACTCTTTGCAGGATTTTTAGTTATTACCGGATCCGTGATTCCGGGGCTGTTGTTAGCGCCTTTTCCTGGATTGGGCCCTCAGATTGGTCCTTGCAGCGGATGGATTAGGATGGAATTGGGCTGCTTATTTTTACGGGCTTCTTATTTTACGAAATGAATTGATTCGAACGAATTTCACTTCTTTTTGATATTTATTTTTATAGACACTAAAACTTTTACACTTTCACAAATATGAATTTTAACGCAATTTAATTAAATGAATTTTATTTATTTGATTGAGCTAACGTCCTCCAGTCCCCCGTAGGGTAAAGTGCGCAAAACTAGCTTTTAAGAAATTTTGAATAACTTACTGACCGGATTCTCGCCTAAGTGCAGAGCAAATTAGAACTTTGAGAATACGACTCTCTAAGATACTTAAAATTAATACGTGGCCTGCCGGTTAAACCGCGTCCAAACTTCCTTTAAGTGCAGTGCAAATTAAAGCAAAGGACTCTACAAGGCACGGGCCCGTCAGTTAAACGCGGAAGTCAAATTAACTGAGCAAAGACCAGGCGTTGGCTGTTGATCGCCTTTTTAAATACTCGCGGTGCTGAGATTGCAGAAGTCCCCGCTAGTCAACCAGCAGTCGCGTAGCTTATATTTTATTGTGGCTTTCGCGCATGGAGAAGTCTTCCATCTGCGCGGGTGATTTAAATTTAAAGAAAAATTTTTGGGGTGGACATAACACCTGCAACTTCCCGCTACTTTCGTAAGTAAGCGCTCGAAATTGCACTTATCATGTTTTTGAGCTCTTCGAGCTTAAAAATCTAGTTTTCATGTAGTTTTGAGCTCTCCGAGCTCAAAAGTTTGATAGGAGCTTAATAAATCACTATTTTTAGAATTTTCAAATTGCAATAACTTTTGAATGGATCAACCGATTTTCACGCGGTTGGCGGCATTCGACCCTGTTTTATCATCCTCATAAGTTATTTTCAGGTTTTAATTGATCAAACCGAAAATTTCAGAGAATATATTTCGAACCAACCAACTTATTTTTACGTTCTTGGCGGCGATCGACACAGTTTTTCGAGCTCTAAAAATTATTTTATTTTACCAAAAACGATCCGAAAAGAAATATCGAACTTATGTGAAAAAAACACTTTTTTCGGTTTTCTTTTGTTCACGATAACTCACGAACGAATCAACCGATTTTGACTGGACTAACGGCGATCGTCGCGGTTTTTTGATGTTAACAGCTGATTAGTGTTTGGAATTGATCGGTAAAACCGTTTAAAAGTTATTCCAAGAAAACCACTTTTTGAAAAAATTTTTTTCGAAGTTTTTTTGCAATTTCTCTAAATATACCGGTCCGAATCGGTTCAAATTCCCAGATGATCTGTTTGGTCAAGCCCTTTCAAATGGCGCCAATTGCGATCAAATCGGTCAAGACGTTCCAAAGTTATAAGAGGGTTACACACACACACACACACACACACACACACATACACACACCCGGTCATCATCGCGGGAATAGTCAGGGAAGCTTCCTAGGACCTCAAAACGTCAAGATCTGATGAGAACTCGATTTTCGAAAAACGGGGTGAAATCAATAACTTTCCAATTTTTGAAAATTTTCCATTTTCTTAGCAAAAAAATGAAAAATTAACTCTTGGGAATAAAGTTGTCGAGCTGAGAATGCAACGTTTATTTATTTGGGAGAATGTTAGGGATCTCGTTAACTCATAAAATTGATATCGAAAAAGTTTTAATTTTTCCATTGACACCAGTGCCAACATCAATGTGCCACGCAGATGGCAGTATTTGTAAAACTGATAAATCTTAATTACTTAAACTGATTGAGAAGAAAGTCGTCGATAACGTCGATAAGCCACCTTGGTTTTTCAATTCAGTTATTTTAGATGGTTTCTTCATGTTACACTTAATGAAAGAAGTACCTGTAACCTTTGATGCTTTATCTAAAAAATTTTTAAGTATGATACTACGATTCAAATCCGACGTGTCGATATTGTCTTCGATCAATATTTTACACCGTCAATCAAAGATTTTGAGCGTTCACGTCGAGATGAAATAATTAGCCACGTTACAATCGGGCCCAATCAAATTCGTCCACATAATTTCGTAGTTGAACGTAAAAATATATATTTTAAAGAAGGCCTTGTTAATTTTTTGATTGACCATTGGGCTGGTGATGAAATGGCTCCGATTATTGGAAATAAAATAATTTATCTGAACTTCAACAAGTGTTATTTATACCGGGTTGAAAATAATAAAGTTATTAAAACTGTTGAAGACTCACTGTCTTGCGAAGAACACGAAGAGGCCGATTCTCGAATAATATACCATATTTGCCAAATAAATGTCGATGGCGAAGTTGTGATACGCTGCTCAGACACAGGTATTTTATCAATCCTTTTTGGTAACATGGATCATTTAAATGCATCACTAAAAATCTGGATAAATTTGGGTGTGAGGAATCATGAGCGATTTATAAGCGTCAATCATGTACACGACATTCTAGGGAATTCTTTATCGAAAGCTCTACGGTGCTTTCATGCACTCACATGATGCGACTATACACCAGCTTTTTTCCGGAAAGACAAACTTCGACCTTTTAAACTGTTAGAGCAATCAGAAGAGTATCAATTAGCCTGTCAAAATATTATTACAGATGATAAAGAATTGCTGAATGAGACATTTAAGATCTTAGAAAAGTTAATTTGTCATATTTACGGAGCTCGTGATTCTTGGAACGTCAATGAAGTTCGGTTCAATCTGTTTTCAAATACTTATCGGTCTAAAAAATCAGATGATAATTTTGAAAAAATGTTTCATAACTTTGATCCATTAAGCCTACCACCATGCAAAAATGAATTGTATCAGCATTTACTACGAGTTCGTTACGTTACAAAGTTTTGGAGAAATGCTTATTTAAAACACCCGACATCTCTATTACCTCAAGCTTTCGGCTGGACCATAAATGATCATAAATATGATTTTGTCTTGTTTGTTGGAGAGCAATTGCCATTAGTTGCCGACATTATTATTAAAGGTTAAAATTAAAAATAAAATACTCATAAATTTCTTTGCCGAAAGATGATTCAATTTTTCATTATTTTACAGATAATAACTTATTACAAGACAATGACAACCCAAAAGACGATGAGAACAATAAAAATGACAGCAGTGATGAAGATGATGATGATGATTATGATTATCAAGATGCCTCCGTTTTTTGTGAAACAATTATCAATTAAAAAACATAATTTTTGTTTATTTGCATACTTGAGATTGATTATTATCTTAATTTTGTTCAACAATAAATAATTATTTTGAAACTATATTAATCCACACATTTATTCATTAATTTTTAATTCTTTCTCTATAATTTATTCGACAACTATTTTTAGACCAAGCAAAATGATACCACATCACTTTCCACTCTTAAATCGGTCTGGCTGAAGGTTCAACAACCGAATAATTGTTTGGCAAATTAATTTTAAGTATTTAGATACTTAAATAATATTGTAAAAAAATTTCAGCCATACTAAATTATTTTGAAAAAAAAATTTTTTTTAATCCGAAATTAGCGTCTGGAACAATTTAAACAGCAATAAAAATGTCTGACAATATTAGATTTACGTTGTAGAAAGTTCATTAAAAATAATAAAAAAAAAAAAAAACTTAAAATGATTTAAAAAATCGATGTTTTACCTGTGCAGGTAGGATGCGCACTGATGAACGCAACCACTACCGCCAGCCAGATAGTCCACATGACGTCCGGAAGAGTGAGAGAGATAGGATATCTAAAAACTGGCTTACCTGAAATGTTTGTTTTCCTAACGTTGCTAGCTCTCGTACTATAACTTTTGGATAAATGAATTGATTTTTACGCGGTTGGCAGCATTCGGCGCAATTTTTTAAGCTCTATAAAGAATCTGTAAATTTAATTTGATCGAACCAAGAACTTTGGAGTAATTCTGGGAAAACACTTTTTTCGGTTTTCTTTCGTCAATGATAACTCACAAATGAATGAACTAATTTTGATCGGACCGACGGCGATTGACGTGATTTTTTTATGTTAAGAGTTGATTAGTTTTTGGAATCGATCGGTCGAGCTGTTTGAAAGTTATTCCAAAAAATTTTTAAAAACAATTCGTAGGAAAGTGGATATAAGATGTTAATCATAATACTAATTGTCAATTCATTGCGACGTTTTGATCATGTATTTGACCTTCATCAGGCATCTAAAAATTTCTTATAATTACAAAACACATATTACAAAAAGTTTACAAAATTATAGATATTCAATACAATGTTTACATGAGATATATATTTACCTCAACACGTAGTACACAATAAACATATAAAAATGCAGACTTGGTCTTAAAAATTAAATAATAAATTAATATATTTGGTGAGATATTTAGTTTGAAATAAAGTAACAAATGAAACATGTGACTTCGGATAATGCACATTGTACACTGACTATGAATTCAAATTTCACTTAGTCAGTACAGTCTAATATAAATGTCGCTACCTATACATAAAAATTCCAAAATAACTGTCGATGTCACTAAATACAATTACAAATTTGAGTCTATAACACATACCATATTCTATTATTTAATCACAGATGTATAGTCATTTAAGATATTATTATATAAAATACTATAAAAATTTTTAGATGCCTGATGAAGGTCAAATACATGACCGAAACGTCGCAATGAATTGACAATTAGTATTATGATTAACATCTTATGTCCACTTGCCTGCGAATTGTTTTTAAATATATATAAAGAATGGACTTAATGACATATTATAATTCCAAAAAATATCGGAGTAATGTTGAAAAAATCCTTGTATCCCAATATTTTGTCGAGAATATCTCTCGAACCAATCAACTGATTTTCACGTTCTTGGCGGCGATCGACGCAATTTTTTGAGCTCTGAAAGTTATTCTATTTCACCAAAAACGATCCGAAAAGAAATATCGAAGTTATGTGAAAAAAACACTTTTTTCGATTTTTTTTTCGTTCACGATATCTCTTGAACGAATCAACCGATTTTGACCAGATTGGCAGCAATCGACGCGATTTTTTGAGGTTTAGAGCTGATTAGTTTTTGGAATTGATTAGTAAAGCTGTTTAAAAGTTATTCCAATAAAACCACTTCTAAAAAAAAATTTTTCCTATTTTTTTTAGATTTCTCTAAATTTCTCAAAATCTATCAGTCCGAAGCGGTTCAAATTTCCAGGAAATCTAAGTTTAGTGAAGCCCTTTCGAATGGCACCAACCGCGATGAAATCGGTTCAACCGTTCAGAAGTTATGAAAGGGTCACACACCCACACACACACACACACACACACACACACACACACACACACACACGCATTCAGGGAAGCTTCCTAGGACCTCAAAACTTCAAAATCTGATGAGAACTCGATTTTCGAAAAACGGGGTGAAACCAATAACTTCCCAATTTTTGAAAATTTTTAATTTTCTTAGCGGGAAGTTAAAAATAAATGACATCATTTCATTTTTACAGGAGTGGTTATTTCCGTACAGTCACAGAGGTTCATTAACTTTCAAAACCAATAAAGACAAACTACCATTGATTTTAGCTGGGAATTTTAATGTTAATTTTGAAAAAGATGAATTAACGCCATTAATTACGTTTTTCCAAGAAGAATTTCAATTTCAAATTATTAATAATCCAAGAGAACCTACCACCAGATACGGAACAACAATGGATGCTGTCTTTATTAGATATCTTGATAATGTTACGTCCAATACTTGTGTAACATACTTCAGTTACCATCGACCAATTGTCACAGTAACATCGTCCTCGAAGGCAACATCGAATAGAAATATTACTGAAGTTACTGATTGAACGAATTAAGTAGTTACGATTTGAAATAAATTCGTAAATTTTTGTATTCAATGAAAATAAACGTTTGTTCAATAAATAGTCATCGTTATCTAGAAAAAAATCGTAATATTTTATTTTATCATTATGACATATTTAGTTTTTATTACAATCTGTTCTTTTCTGCATATAACTTTTACAAAATAATGTCGATGTTTCACATCTACCAGGCGTCCCGTGACGACTCACATTTTTTTCAGGTTCCTCAAAATCGGCCGGTTGGAATCGATCCAAATTGTATTCAAAATCTAAGTTTGGTTAATCTCTTTCAAATGACATCCATCGCGATTAAATCGGCTGAGCCGTTCAAAAGTTATGGTGGTTTACACACACACACACACACACACACACACACACACACACATCATCGCAAAAAAAGTCAGGAAAGCTTCTGTAAAATAAATATTTTTTCAACAAAAAATATAGTAAATAATTTTGTTATTTAACTCGCGACCTAGTTCGTACTTTACCTATATAATTTTTTCTATAATTTGAAATTTCTAGAACCTGTTTAACTGAAAAATATTCTTTGGTTTGTAACGTCTAATCAGCCCATTATACCTCCTAAACACTTCGAGAGTTGAAAGTGTTGGGGACCCATTTTGCCCCCCCTACCCATATAAATTATTGAAACTATTATCTAGGATGTCACAATTGAGAACATCCGGCGTAATCTACGACACAGTGTGAACTTGAGTGATGTCGGTGTCTAAGTTGAACGACATCTATGATTCAAGGTCCACATTGTCTTAAAGTTATGTATTTAATTACATAGTATCTATTTATTGAGTATGAGATTATATCAGCAATTATCTAGGATGTCGCAGTCGATGTCGTACGATGTAATCTACGAGACAGTGTAAACTCGAGTGATGTCGGTGTGTTGAAAAAACCCTGAAATTCATCAATTGGCATCAACGATAGCACGGACCATGACTAGAGAGCTAGTCATGGTACCGACAATCACGCGGACCATGACTAGAGAGCCAGTCATGGTCAAGATCCTCATGATGTACTAACAATCGTACTGTTTATAACGAAAAAGCCAGTCGTAGCCAAGATCTTTATCAGGTACTAACAAACGCGCGGACCATAACGAGAGAGCTAGTAGAAAATAATCCCAATCATAGTGGGAAATTATCCTGAGCCATTATTGGGCCGCTACCTCCGAAACCCCCACGCGGTCCATCGAAGCTAGCGAGCCAATGAACTAACCTAAACCAATCCCCTCTCAAATCACAAGACTGTTTAAAAGAGGCAGCGAGGAGAGCTGCCTCACAGTCCACTTCTACCTACTGAGCGAAGCAGAAGAAGAAGAAGAAGAAGAAGAAGAAGAAGAAGAGAAAGTCAACAGTCTACAGTAAGCGAGCAAGGCTTACTCTTCAGTGCAGTAGTTTGGATATCAAGCGTGCAAGGCTTGTATATCCTCAACTCAACGATCGAGCCAACTTGGATCATCTCAGCTGCGAGCTGCCAGCGAGCATCATCGAAACAGCCCTTTTGAGGGCTACATCCAACAACAGTTCTTTTCAGAACTTATTATTCCTCACTCTCAATTTTGAGAGTGAGAATAAGTCTTCTCAAGGCTACTCTTGTCGTAAATCAGTCCTTCTCAGGACTTCTGTAAAAACGGTCTTTTTCAAGACCAACTAAGGCTCTTCCTTAAGAGCGTGTGACTTACAAGTCATCTCAAGACTACTACGTAGTCTTGATCACAACGGTCTTTTTCAAGACCACAAAAGAATTTTCAAACGTAAGACAACCTACCCGAGTTTGAAGGAAGGTGCCGGTATTATAACCGAACATTTTTATGGTCCCTCGAGCCGGATCTTCCTTCAGCTTGGGCAGGTATCAGCGACATCTCCGTCATATCTCTGAGTGCTCGTTGCATTCCCTGAGTTTGAGTCTCAATACTTTGCGCATTGCGGAGCACTAAGTGCTGCGGGAAGTTTGTTACTCAAATCCTCAAGGATGTCGGCACTACAAGCAAGGCTGTCGCTTCAACATTCCAAGTACGCGTTCATCATGTCTCTTCAAAAGGAGGTCAAAGCTGAGGCTCACCACAGCTTCAACATCCATGTGGCCAAGGCAAAGCTGCTCATGCTCAAGACGAACTGGGAGAAGTTCGAAGCTGAGCACGAGAAGATCATCCTTTCCAAGGTCGAGATTCCAGCAGACGATCCATACATCAAGGGAAACGCCTATGAAATGGCAATGCAGTGCGTCGTGAGCATCCAAGCAGCCCTGGAAGAAAGAATATCAGAGTTAGAAGCAGCTAATCCTCCTAGTGGAACTAGCCTTGCAATGTGAGTCTAACAGGAGGAGCAGCAGTCAGACCATCATCATTGCCCAAGATTCCGATTCCACCATTTTCTGGTAACTTCGGAGATTGGAGAGCCTTCTCAGACTTATTCGTCTCACTCATCGGTGAAAACACAGCCATCTCCAACGCTGAGAAGTTCGTCCATCTCCGCAATAGTCTCTCAGGAAATGCTGCTAGTCTCATCTCCAACATCAAGATCTCAGCTGACTCTTTCCAAGTAGCCTGGGACATGCTGGTCAAAAGGTATGAAAAAAGACTTCTCATCGCAGCTCAACTGGATAAGCTTCTGGTTGAAGACGCCAGGAGTTCGGTCATCAGCACTCTCAACGCACTTCTCAACGTTGTTTCGGAATCAACTAACTCATTGAAAGCCCTTGGACTTCCAGTTGACCAATGGGATTCCATCATAGTCCATCTCATGACACACCACCTAGATCCAAACTCGAGAAGATTGGGAATGCACCTTGGATCTCAACTGAGTATCCATCTTAGAGCAGTTAACTGGATTTCTAACTGGTGCTGCTAGAGCTTGGAAAGCATCGAGAGCAATCCAAGACCACTTTAAAGAAGACAAAACAAGACACAAGGCCATCTCAACCAGCAAAGGTTCATCACGTCCTCTCAGACCAACCTGGAACGTCATCTCAACCTGAACCAACCATGGGTAAAGGACTTGAACAACACCTGCAAGTACTGTGGCAAGAATCATTACTTGCCTTTGTCCAGACTTCTCAACAAAGTCAGATGCTGAAAGCTTCAAGTGTCAAAACCGAACGGTTGTGTTTACAACTGCTAGGTAGCACAACTTGTACAAGTGCAGCAACACTGACTTGCAAACTATGCAAGACGTCATCACACATTGTTGCATGGCTTGTTTGCAAAACCCAAGGAGCAACCAGCATCGCTTGCAGCCTTTTCAGAAAAGTTGTCATCTCTATCTCAAGGTTCTCAGACCGAAAACAAGCCAGCTGCACAATGACGGTGGCAGCCGTCATCTCCAAGCCCACGCAGTCATCTCAAGCCAGGAAGACATCTCAGATCAAGAGCATCTCAAACTGATTCCAACATCACCAAATACAAGCAGTCATCTCAAAAACTTACTATCAACAAGTCATCTCAGCCAGAGCAATTGCCTGCTCAGGCAAACAAGTCATCTCAGCCAGAGCAATTGCCTGCTCAGGCAAATGCAATAGCCTTATCAGCAATTAACGCAAGAACTGCAGTAATCCTGGCTACTTGCAAAGCAATAGTAGTGTCTCCTAACCTGAGAAAACATACAACTCGTCTTCTCATCGATCCAGGATCAGAATTGACATTAGTCTCAGCCAAGCTAGTTAAAGAAGCAAAACTCAACCAACTAGCCGCTGTGATACCAATACTAGGCGTGGGTAATCAGTCTTCAAGCAAAACTCTTGGTCAAACGAACTTAACCATTGAGTCCTGCATCTCACATAAACAAGTACATCTCAGAGCACATATCCTGCCTCAAATCACTACTAAGATTCCATCAGTCTCCATCCCAGACCAGCATTGGTCTCATCTGAGCAAGTTAGAAAAGGCAGATCCAGACTTCCTGAAACCTGAACACGTTGAAATCCTCATAGGGGCTGATACGCTTAATCAAATACTAGAGCCATCTCCAATAATTAAAGGGCAATCAGATGAGCCATTAGCAATCCACACAATATTCGGATGGGCCTTTCTTGGACCAGCATCATCTCAAGCACGAAAACTCCCTCTCAGATCGCTTCATACTGTGACCAACGATGAGCTTCAAGACTCCCTCACAAGATTCTGGGTTCAGGAAGAAGTACCAAATCAAACAAAGCCATCTCTCAGCTTAGCAGAAGCGCAATGTGAAGAATATTACACTAGCACACTTTCACGAAACCAAGAAGGTCGCTACGTAGTACGAATACCACTATCAGCTGAAATATCACAGTTAGGAGATTCCAGAGCTATCGCGTACCGGTGTTTAAAAAGACTTCTCAAGCGTCTGGAATCTGACGGACTTCTCAAACAACGGTATATGGACTTCATGCGAGAATATGAAACATTAGGCCACATGGTAGCAGTTCCAAGGAATGCCACTGAACCTAAACGAGCCTACTACCTACCTCATCATGGAGTTCTCCGAGAACAAAGTACTACTACAAAGCTCAGAGTCGTTTTCAACGGGTCGTGTAAGACCACCTCACAAGTATCACTCAATGACATTCAGCATGCTGGTCCAAAAACTCAAAGAGATATATTTGACGTATTGCTGTTCATCAGACGGTTCAAATTCATCTTCATGACTGACATAGTGAAGATGTTTCGACAGATTCAAGTCCATCAGGATGATTGGGACTTACAACGAATTCTCTGGATCAACCAACAAAACGAAGTCCAAGAATATCAATTAAAAACAGTTACGTATGGAACTCGATCAGCACCATACTTAGCTTGTAGAACATTATCCCAACTAGTGGAAGATGAAAAGGAAAGTTACCCATTTGCAGTTGATCCAATCCTAAAAGGCAGTTATGTTGATGACATCTCAGGTGGAGCTGATTCAATTGACCAGCTCAACACAATAGCCCAACAGCTTAACAGCATGTGTGCTTCAGCATGTCTTCCACTAGATAAATGGAAAAGTAACACACAAGAGTTTATCATTCCATCGACATCTCAATCCAAGGATAAGTCATCACTTCACACGTTTGATGAATCATTATCAAAAGTACTGGGCCTTTCCTGGTCATCAATTTATGACCAGTTCACGTTTCAAAGCTCCATATCAGAAAGTGCTGTAATAACCAAGAGATCAATTCTCTCAGAAGTAGCTCAACTCTTCGATCCTCTCGGCCTCATCTCTCCAGTGGTCATCAAGGCAAAAATTTTACTCCAGCAACTTTGGCTTGAGAAGCTTGATTGGGATGATCAACTTTGCCCTGATACAGTAAATCAATGGACCAAATTTCGAGAAGACATCTCAAAATTAACTGAACTTCGAATACCAAGATGGATTAATCTGCAATCCAACTCATATTCGGTACAACTCCACGGATTCTCCGATGCATCTCAGCTAGCAATGGCTGCTGCTGTCTATCTCAGGATCACTGATTGTCAAGGAAAGTCGAAAGTCACCCTAGTCTGCTCAAAAACTAGAGTCGCTCCAATCAAGCGACTAACCATTCCACGATTAGAACTCTCAGCTGCTGTACTTCTCGCCCATCTCATAAAGCATACACAATCTACATTAGAACTTCAAGATGTTCCAGTATTTCTATGGACCGATTCTTCAATAACACTTGCATGGGTTAAAAATAACCCCATGAAATGGAAAGAATACGTTGGAAACAGAGTCTCAACATTCATCAGATGCTTCCAAATGCAATTTGGAGATACACGTCAGGAAAGCTCAATCCAGCAGATTGTGCCTCAAGAGGTCTAAACGCTTCTCAATTAATTCAGCATCATCTCTGGTGGACAGGCCCACCTTGGTTAGCCCAATCCCTGAATATTGGCCAATCTCCGTAGCTCCATCTCCAACAGAAGATCTCGAGGAACGACCTGGCATCTCATTAACAGCAGTGATACAGCCAACAATTTGGGACCTGATCGAGCTCCCATGTGTGAAAACATTTCACAAAGATCTTAACAAGTTACTACGAATAACAGCACTATGTCAGAGAGCCATCTCATGTTTCAAACGAATCCCCAACTCGAACGTATCAACATCTCCAATTGGACCTGCAGACTTAGAAAAAGCAAAACTCTTCTGGATAAAAGCAACTCAGCAAGCGTACTTTTCATCAGAAATCAGCACAATCATGTCAGGGAAACAACTAGCAAAGTCTCATGCCTTCTCTAGACTAACTGCAAGATTAGATCATCAAGGTATACTTCGAGTTGGAGGACGTCTTCAAAATTCTCAACTTGATCAAGACAGCAAGCACCCACCCATTTTACCTCGACAATGTAAGCTTTCGGAACTTCTCATCGCAGATGCTCATGCCCGGACCTTTCACGGTGGAACCCAACTTACACTAATGTACCTACGAAGACAATGCTGGATACTGGGAGGAAGAGCCCCAGTCAAGTCTTTTATCCAACGCTGTTTAGTTTGCGCCCGAATCCGAGCAGTCCGAACTCAACAGCTCATGGCTCCTCTACCGTCATCTCGAGTAACTCCATCATTAGTCTTTGAAACAACTGGAGTAGACTATGCTGGACCAATCACGCTGAAGACATTTCAAGGAAGAGGTGCCAAGAAATTTAAAGGGTGGATAGCAGTTTTCGTCTGTTTCTCAACATCAGCAATTCATCTCGAAGCAGTTTCAGACTACTCAACTGAAGGCTTCCTGAAGGCATTTCGAAGATTTACTAGTCGACGAGGTATCTGCAAAACACTACATAGTGATTGTGGAACTAATTTCAAAGGAGCTGACAATGAATTGAAAAGTCTCTTCTCCAAGGCTACATCAGAATCAAAAGAGCTTCAACGTCTACTCACTAATGATGGGACAAATTGGAAATTTAATCCCCCAGGAGCACCTCACATGGGAGGAAAATGGGAGGCTGCAGTGAAATCTGTCAAACGTCATCTCCAATTGTCAATCTCAGAAACCAGCTTTACATTTGAAGACTTTTCTACTCTCCTAGCACAAGTTGAAGCAGTACTTAACTCAAGACCTCTCAGCGCTCTATCAGATGATCCAGAGGATCTCTCAGCCCTAACTCCAGGTCATTTCATTCGAGGAGCTGCGCTCAACTCAATACCTGAACCATCTCTAACTTCCGTGAACGAGTCAAGACTATCCCAATTTCAACGGATCCAGGAACGATTTCAACAATTTTGGAATCGATGGTCAGCAGAATGCTTATCTGCACATCAGTCCATCTCAAAGTGGCGCAATCAACAAGACGATATCAAACTAGGATCCTTGGTGCTAATAACAGATGAAAGACTTCCCCCTTCAAAATGGCCTCTCGCGAGAGTAATTCAACTTCACCCAGGGAAGGATGGACTTACTCGAGTAGTCACTCTCAAGACAGCTACAACAACTCTCACCAGACCTATCGTCAAGTTAGCTCTCCTCCCATTAGCTCCTCACCAAGATGCATCAGAGTAAATTCTGCATTCCTGCAGAATTTGGGGGGGAGAATGTTGAAAAAACCCTGAAATTCATCAATTGGCATCAACGATAGCACGGACCATGACTAGAGAGCTAGTCATGGTACCGACAATCACGCGGACCATGACTAGAGAGCCAGTCATGGTCAAGATCCTCATGATGTACTAACAATCGTACTGGTTATAACGAAAAAGCCAGTCGTAGCCAAGATCTTTATCAGGTACTAACAAACGCGCGGACCATAACGAGAGAGCTAGTAGAAAATAATCCCAATCATAGTGGGAAATTATCCTGAGCCATTATTGGGCCGCTACCTCCGAAACCCCCACGCGGTCCATCGAAGCTAGCGAGCCAATGAACTAACCGAAACCAATCCCCTCTCAAATCACAAGACTGTTTAAAAGAGGCAGCGAGGAGAGCTGCCTCACAGTCCACTTCTACCTACTGAGCGAAGCAGAAGAAGAAGAAGAAGAAGAAGAAGAAGAAGAAGAGAAAGTCAACAGTCTACAGTAAGCGAGCAAGGCTTACTCTTCAGTGCAGTAGTTTGGATATCAAGCGTGCAAGGCTTGTATATCCTCAACTCAACGATCGAGCCAACTTGGATCATCTCAGCTGCGAGCTGCCAGCGAGCATCATCGAAACAGCCCTTTTGAGGGCTACATCCAACAACAGTTCTTTTCAGAACTTATTATTCCTCACTCTCAATTTTGAGAGTGAGAATAAGTCTTCTCAAGGCTACTCTTGTCGTAAATCAGTCCTTCTCAGGACTTCTGTAAAAACGGTCTTTTTCAAGACCAAACTAAGGCTCTTCCTTAAGAGCGTGTGACTTACAAGTCATCTCAAGACTACTACGTAGTCTTGATCACAACGGTCTTTTTCAAGACCACAAAAGAATTTTCAAACGTAAGACAACCTACCCGAGTTTGAAGGAAGGTGCTGGTATTATAACCGAACACGGTGTCTACGTCGGATGACATCATTTATTACTCTGTTTTTGAGTGTCTTAAAATGATTTTTTCCTAGTTATTCCCATTTAATTAGACAATTTTAACTACATAATGTAATAAATCTGAAAGTCGCAAATAATGTCGTACGACAAAGGTCCGATACTATCTGAGCTAGTGAGTTATTGAATTTTTATTATTTACACGGCTCAAGATTTATTCTCAACGTTCCGACTTACGAAATATTTATTAGATTGAAGTTACCTTGAAATGATTATTTGATTATAGGTTTTTCCAAAACTGTTAGTACGACGTCGTAGTGACGCACACTACGACGTCGCAGTCATCCACCAGGGCAATTATTAATGAAACTCGATGGCACTTTATCCCAGCTCATAGGAAATATAACTGATCGATATTTGATTAAAAAATATGGCAAAATGTTCAAATGATTGAACTAAAAGTGAATTCAAACATTATCCACTCAAATACTAATAATTCTCAAAGAGAAAGCAACTATACTGATTTCCAGAAAAACACTACAATTATGACTGAAACGTCAAAGAAGGCAAAAATAATTTTAAATCAAATTTTTCCCAGCGAATCTAGTATCAAAATTAATGATATCGTGCGGAACTATCAGAAAATCATTTCAGAAATCGAAGATGATATTAAAAATATTTTAAAATAGATGATCAAAATTCCATAATATATAATTATCCTCAAAAGAAGAAAGTAACTTTTAAAAGATTTCCGGAAACAATGTTAAATATATTTTTTTATTGATAACGTTGAACCTGACGGAAATTGTTTCTTTCGAACGATTGCCGAACTGATTTTTAACGATAAAGAAAGGTTTCATGAAATTAAAATTTTTATAATAAGTCACAATTTAATAAACTCTAATTTATACCGATAATCCGGTTAATCTAGACCTAAAAATGAGAGCGAAAGTAAATAAGTTATTTGTTATCCGTTCGACCAACGTGGAACAAAGTGATAACACTTTATTAATTTATTGCTTGCTAGACCGGATGTCAGCTTGCTTAAATTAATTTTGATTTAGTGATAATTTCTAATGCTGATTTGAAGTTACAAGCTTTATGAATATCAAGGAAGCGAGTGATGGTAACCACAGTTTTGTCGCCAAGTTGAAAATATCTCACGAAAGAAAATTTACAGCAGTACCAAAAGACGAGAAGTTGCAGCTCATCGAGGGAGTGCTCATAAATATTATAAGAACTCCAGTTAAATATTCTTCGGGACTGCGGCATCAGCCAGACCTCATGTCGGCTGAAGATCACCGCCATTTGGTGCTTGGTCGCAATCGATAGTTTTTAAAAATGAAATTTATAATCAAAATTAGAGAAATTATAAAACAATTAATAAATACTACCAGGACCTATTTCGGGTTATTAATTAATTCATTAAGACGAAATAATTAGTCCGCGACAGATTATAGACTAGAACACATAGGCCATTCCGAGTTAATTATACCAGGAACATATTTCGAATTATTAATCTCAGATTTCAATATCATATGTAAAATCGATTATTGGTAATCGTGTAATTAATAATTTGGCCTAAGCCAGTAAAAATAAAATTGAGTAAATCGTCGAACTGAATTATTTAAAACAAAAATGAATTTAACATTAGAGAATCACGCGGTTAATTATTTAGCGAACTATTTAATAATTTGTTATAATTAAAAATAGAATGAGGATCAGGAAATCGTTAATTTAATAGTGTAATTAAATTAATTAGAAACGAATATAAATTCATTAGTTGCAAAATTGTTAGAAAATATAAACATCAAAATTTACTATAAAAACTTACGACCTTAAGAGATTCGGCCATTTGTCACACGATGAAACTCATCATAGAATCTTCTCAAGTTCAAAAATAAAATTTCTCGGCTTACACTGGAAATATCTTTTGTTAAAATCTTACGTTTACGAAGAAAATAAAGTTTAGTAAAATTTATCGCTAATGAATAAATTGAATTAAATCAATATAATTTAGATTAGTCAATAATGATTGAAACGACGCAAAATTGACTCAATTATCGGAATTTTATTAATTAACTTTGACTAAAATAAATGGATTAAAATTTGTTTAGTGAATTCTCGGACTCAACAAAATTAGGATCGATTCAAGATACGAAGAACTCTTGTATTAAATATTTATTGTTGTAATATTAAAAACACAGCAGTAATTTAGTAATTCGGAAAATGTCAATTAGAAATTAAGAATGGATAATTAGGAAATAAGAATGGAAATCAATTGATCACTCGGAAAACTTATTGTTAATATTGGAAATGGAAGATAGTGTGGTTGTGTGCGTGTAAAGAGTCTACCTCGGTTTCATGGTATACTCCTCTGGCTTCGGGGTAGATCTCTTGGAGTAACGTGAGGTCGAGCGCGAAGTCGATAGAGTAGCGTGAGGGTCCACTGCTCAGCGGGCACTGCAGCCACGTGAGGGTCCAGCTGGACAGCGCAAATTATACCGTATGAGAGTAAGATGTTAATGTGTTTTATTTTATGAAATTTTATTAATTGTTGTATTGGCCATTATTTCAACTATAGGAAGGATTGGATGAATATTTAATTTTGTAAAACGAATTTCTATGTTAGAAATTTGGTTTCTTTCAGCAATCTCTCACGACCCTGACCTATGATTCCATGTTCTGGTCCAGTTCTGGATACTAAGTCGAAAAATCCAGTGGCGTTCTTAATAAATAAAAGGGGCAATCAATGAGCGAACGACATCCCGTTTCAGACTTTTGAGCTCGAATAGCTCGGAGAGCTCAAAATAACACCTAAATTATATTTTTGAGCTTGAAGAGCTCAAAAACATTATCAGTGCAATTTTAAGCGTCTAGGTATAGATTTAGCGGGATGTTGCAGGATGACCTTTAAGGCTAACCGTTTTCCTAATTTTTTTTTTTTTGGAACGAAGTTTGAATATTTATTAAAAGTGATTAGAATTCCAAGTTCCAAAAATAATGCACATAATAAGAGACAAACTCAAAAACTCGTTACAAATATTGGATCAAATTCAGTAGATCATTTCAAATTATCAGACAATTTGAGAAAAAACGACTTAGCTGCTCTGAAGAATGTCAATTCACTAAAAAAATATGTTATTAAAGTTACAATTTGAAATGTGAAGAAATCAAAGAGATAAAACATTCGTTACAGGTTTATTCCATGTGATCTGAGACATTTCTAACTTTACAGCCCTAGGTATGTAATCTTAATATATATAAATCTCCTGTCACGATGCTTGTCCGCGATGGACTTCTAAACTACTTAACCGATTTTAGTTATTTATTCTTTTAAATGTGTGTTTTTTTCCAACTTGAGAGATAGGATAGTTTTCATTTCAATTCATGGTCGCAATATTTATTAATTAACAATAAAATGATTACTTATGTTGATTATTGTTATTAATTGTAAGTTTCATAAGTCTGAAACAGATGGCGCCTTACAGTTAACTGTAATATTGTCTGACATAAATATATCATATGGCGGTACGTTTTAATTCAAATTTTCTCAGTGTTTTGCACGTTTTCTAAATCACTCAGCCACAGCAACGCGTGGCTGAGTCGCTAGTATACCATAAATATTTATAACCAGTTGATAAACCTAGAAATAAAACTTTTCAAACATAATGGACATAATGTTGATAAAGACATTATTGACATTATTATATTTTCTGAGAAATGTATTGTTCTATATCAACCAAAAGCACAAATACAAATTCTTTACTGTCACCAGCAACACATTTTTTAAAAACTGTTTCCTTTTTATAGAATGCGAACACTGAGTAATGCAATACTGTATGTTACAAAAACTTAAATAGAAAATCGTAAGTCATTACTAATTAAAAGTTGTGACAAAATTTGCACACATCTTAATAAAATAACTCGTGCTTCTTACATATCATTGATGAATTTTGATACGTAGTAATTAAATGAGAATTTATTTATCAAGCTAATTGATTCGATGATCAAAAAATAGCTATAAGAATATCATAACTAGTTCATTAAAAAATCTAGTTGCTATCTATTTTCTTAAACGAATTAAAATCATCTAATCTTAATTTGTCAGAAACAATCAGTATCGTATATTTTGTTCAGTAAACTGTATGAGAATAACGAAAAAAAATATATTTATTTCCAACTGTAATTACTGGAATCAATTCTATATTGCTTACAGAATATTTGAACTTGCTTAGCCCAGTATTACTTATTTCGAAATCCAATGAATACGTCAAAGTTTCAAAAAATTTTAGAAGTCCACAATCACAACAACAGTGGCCTATCATTTAACGATGTTGAACGATATTCCGGAATTGACTACTCAAGTATACTTCTCTCTCACGTTATATTTCCTCAGTATCAAATGATTGATTATTCTTCTAATCGGAATACAGACCTATCAATCAGAGCAAAAGGATATCAATTCGTCCGGGATCCAATATTTGTATTAATTGACGGTCACCGAATTCGATATATGATTCATGTTTACCAAAATAATATCACATCTGGAATCGAAAACTTAACAAACTTTATCGATGAAGATGATACCCCAACAAGATCAAACAAGCTTCTCTTATCGTGGATACAAAATTTGCCATCGAACGGTCTTTATATTTTCGAAATTATATTAAACAATAACTTAATTAACATTATCGATTGCTATCTTTTCAGTAATGTATTTTTGGGTCACCAAACTTATGAGTGGCGTCTAACAATACTTAATAGCAAACTTATATATCACACTAATGTAATAGCATCAAAACCATATCCAGATATAGATTTAGAGGAAAAAGTATTAATTGCTAAAAAAAATAACGTTATTATTAGAGCACTTCAATGCAATGCCTCTCAAAGGTTTGACTATATTCTAGGTGGCAATCGCTATAATATTGCTCCGTACAAGTTTGCGATAATTGGATGTCATATTGATAAATTCAATAAATGTCGTTACGTTGTACTAGGAAGACATTGTGGAACATTACAAGTTTGTTCATTGATCAAATTGTCATCAGCCAAAGCAACCACCATAAACGAACTTACAGTAATAGAAAAAAAAACGATTAATCACAATAAATTTAGTAGATTTTGTTGGTACTGTAGATATCCTATTGAGGGTTCAATCAACTACTATCGAACGCCTGTAATTGTTCTATGTAACATACGTCGTACTGGTTATATCTCAATAATGAGTATCCCAAATCATCGATTACAATTGTCAATGAATATCAAGTTTTACGAAAATATGACTCATCAAAATTCGAGTGACAGACGCACAATTTTAGAGGACTTCATTGGAATGAAATTAAAATACTTGAAAGAATCTTATACACTATGGTTATTTCAGAACATTGATGGATATCCCGCAATTTTTAAATTTGGTATTTTGTCCAGTCAATTATCACCCAAAAGTTCTAGAAGAAACTTTAATGACTACGAAAGAGAATCAGTTAATTTTACCCATAAAAAGAAATCAATACCTGATAAGGCACCCACACTAGATGTTCTTATGATTCATGATTTTTTAGAGGAACAATCAGCATTGTAATTAAATTTTTAAAGAACAAAAACAAGTTTTTTGCACTAGCATAATGACTTCGAATGATAAAAAGGGCCATTAGACATCCGAAGTAAAATTAAATTTCATTTTATTTAATTTCTGTGATCAAAACAACTGCAAAATAAAAGTGCTGGAAAATGATGCTCAGATTGATATTTTTAAATTAAGAGAAATATGTAAATTGAAACGCGATTTCTTAGCTTCCATCTGCATTTTACGAAAATTAAAGATCCCGACGCGTTCAAAAATTATTTTAAAACAATTAGGAAAACGATTGACCATAAAGGCCATCTCTCCAACTACTCGCTAATTCCGTCAATACATGGCAATTTTTTTGAGCTTAATCTGTATGTGATTTTAAGCTCTTCGAGCTCAAAAAATCACCTATTCTGTGCTTTTGCGCTCTTTGAGCTTAAAAGTCTGATAGAAATTTCATAGAACACTATTTTTTCGATTTTTAAACCGCAATTACTTTTGAATGAATGAACCGATTTTTACGCAGTTGGCGGCATTCTACGCAGTTTTTTAAGCCTCATATAGAATTTTTAAGTATTAATTGATCAAACTGTAAATTTCGGAGTTACTCTGAAAAAACACTTTTTTTGGTTTTCTTTCGTTCACGATGTCTATCCAACGAATCAACCGATTTTGACCGGATTGGCGGCGATCGACGTGGTTTATCAAGGTTAAAAGCTGATTTGATTTTGCAATCGATCGGTTGAGCCGTTTAATAGTTGTTCACAAAAAAACCACTTCTGAAAAAATGTTTTTAATAACGGGGTGAAAATAACTTCCCGTGTTTTAAAAATCTTCGATTTTCTTAGCGTGAAAAAGGAGTGAGAAGTAGTAAAGTAGTATGAAATTTTTTAATTTTAAAAATTTTGAAATACTATCAATTCTAAACTATGTAGCAGTGTAAATTTACCCTGTATCGATAAGGCGCCAGGGATCGATAATTATTCGACGCAGCACTGGCACGCCTCGGTCTTCGGGTCCTAATTAATATTAAGTGGGGATATTTTGAGGCTTACGTGCGAGCAAGCTCATGTCCAATCGGCAGAAGTAGTTAAGGGATCAAGGCAAGTGCTAGCAGAAAGCCCAAAGAAGGAAGCCCCCTAGATTCAAGGAGTTTTTTTCAAATTCAATATTTTACAAGGTATTAAGACTTTCTATATAGATGAGCCGCGCGGTCATATACTCGGCTCATCTACTTCTACTACTACTACTTCTCAATTTTATTAAAATACTTATTTAATTAATTAACTTTTATTAATATTAATATTAATATTTCAATAATTAATTGATTGCATTTCAATTTTTGATTCGTTAGTTTTTGTTGAGAGTACCTCAAGGGGGTTTATACCCGAGGACTGCTCAAGGACCTTGTGGTGTTAATTGTCGTGAAAATTTATTACTTGATTAATTATAAATAATTCCGAACATCAGGAAAATCGGTTCCCGTGCAAAAAAAAATTTGATTTATTATGAATTTAATAATTAAATTCAGATTTTGAAACAAATATGAATTTGATAATGAATTAGCTATTAAAATCCTCTAATTTTCTATTACAATTGAATCTAACATACATTATAGAAATAGTATATTTCCAGCTTGGAAGATTTGAAATTTTTTTAATCGAAAAAAATTAAGACAACGAAGAGGAGTAATTCATCATAAATTTAATAATAATTATTATCAATTTAGTACGAAATTCATATTGAATTAATTATAAGATAAATGTGTTTTATTTTATGATTGTATTTTTTGTTTTTACAGCCGAAATCTTAAAGAAAAAAAAAATATTTTAATTAACTTAGAGGAAATCTATGACTAATTTAATTAAATTTAACAGTATTTAACAAAAATTCTGAAAAAGTATAAAATTAATATTTGATTTACAATAAGTTGATTATAAAAATGTTAGAAGTTTATATTAATTTCATTGCATTTTTATACTTGATAGATAATAAGTTTATTATAAACACATTATGAAGTTGATATTAATTTGATCGTGTGTTTCATATGATAATGAACAAATTTTTTAAACATTAACTGTCGTTATAGTTTCTAACAAATAAAGCTATAAAATCAAAAAAATGTAGATTATAAATGTAGATTAGTTTAATAAATTTAGTTTAATAATGCAGAGTAAAATATATTTTTAGTTTATTTATTTTTTAAATAATTAAATAAACAAATTTTTTTTTTGTAATAACACAAACAACAAACTAATAACAATAAATATAGATTTTTTAGAGTAAATTTTAATTCTTACTAAAGCTTACATTTTTTTTTAGTAGAATTATAATTAGAATACGTAAACAATATTTTATCTTAATTATTATTTTAACTTTTGATTTAATCTATTTCTGTCAGATTTATTGGCCTTACAACGTAAAATGTGTTTGGCTCATTTTCGTCATAATTTTCTATGCAAAAACTTAAATTCAATAATTTATTTATATTTATAGCCAATGGGGACTCGTTTGATTTAATGCACAAATCAATCATGTCAACTAAAGAATAGGGAATAATCGATCGTACTACAATACAATTTGTGACAATTGCAAAAAATCACTAGTTGTACTATTGATCTGACAGGAAGATTCTTGACAAGAACAAATTTTTATAAATTCATTAATTATCCCGATTCTTTTTTTGTCATTAAAATCGTAAATCACAACAGAAGAATTTGTTTTTTTCTTACGTTTATAACACTCAGCATCATACGCCACACAATTCTTAAATAATCGAAAAAATTTGAAAATATTGAGGGATGTTTGTAGACGTACATTGCTTTTTTCAAAAATTGTTTGCAATCAGACTGATAATTCGTACTTGATTAGTTTACCAATAATGAAGTGCTTTTCAGAGATATACAAGAGTTTACGTTTTCGCAGATTGAATAATTCTAATATTTTTCTAAATTGTGTTACGTTATCATTTTCTAATATTTTCGATTTCAGTTCAATCACATTGTTAAAAACACACAGCGCTGAACAAATTTATAATTGTGCGTAACGAGTGCCTTGTACTAAACGTCGAAATGATCCATTAAGATCTTCATAAGAAAAACAAGATCTGATCGGTAATGGTCCAAACTTTCGTACAGCATCGGGTAAATGATATAAGCTATGTAAATTATAGGTTAAGTGAGTCAAGCCATATAAGTCCTTAAAACGAAAACAATAGATTTTGATTGAGGTAAATGAAACAGAAATCATTTTTTGACTAATAGAAGTGCAACTTAAGTAACTGATAGCAGTGACTAAAAGTTTATGGTATTCTAAATATTCATCAGTCATGATTAAATTCAATATAGGTATAGAATAATACAGTAATCATTGCTTCCACTCTGATGCTTTCCAGTATTTATAATCTGAAACAGATCTTGTCAATCGAGAAACAAATCCAGGAGGAGAAATAGATTTAATTTTACTATCTATAAATTGCAAATGTTTATAGAGAGAAAATTCGCAGTTACTATAACTACGGTCAAACCACAAACCAAATAATCTTTTGACGACACCCAAGTATACACAATGCATTACATCAACAACAGTTGTGTTAAAAACATCATACACTATTTGTGTCAAGACTGTTGGACCTTTGATTCCATGAACTGCGCTTTGAGATTTGATAGCTTTTCTACCGTCGTCAATAGATTCTCTAGTAGTTCTGAGTGCAGGGTTTGGTTTGAACGGGTAAATGCGTCTTCGATTAAAATATTTGCTTTGAATTTTACAGTGGCAACATCCGAAAATTCCATTATGCCCTTTCATGTTCAGAAAACTAGCCTTTGCCGGTAAATCACAAGTGCCACAGATTATTTTGCCACGAACTTTTACCATACGATTTAAATCAGTCGTTTTACACCAAATTCCGTTATATATTTTTTCTAAATCATTTCGAAAACTACTTAAAAATAGGTTTGGTTGTGGTTTTTCACCAAACCAAATGCCAGCTAATAATAAATTTTCTTTTTTCGTTCGTTCTTTAAATGGTCACTCATTTATCGTTAGATAAAAAGGCCATAGACTAAATTTTGAAGATTTAAAAAGAGAAATACCATCTGTATTCCACGTAAATGAAATATTCGAAGGATAAAATAAAAAACCGTTATTTTGAAATAAATTTTGATAAATACTTCCATCCCAAATGTCTTCCAAGTTTTCATTATCAATTTTGCGTCTATTAAACCGACCTTGTAAAAGTTGATAAAAATGTGGTCTCTTAAAAAGATTAATCAATTGCGATACAAGCGGAATTTGTATAAAATAGCTAATTTCTGTTTTTACATTACATTTTAGACAAGAACTTTTTTGAGTCTCTACTTTGGAAAAGCATACAGAGCAGAAGAAGTGACGACGAATTGGCGATTGAATATTTTTAAACAATTTTTCAAAATAATATAAAGTTTTTATACAAAAATTAGGTTGAATGCAATGCAAACTTATGAGAGCTAATAAATCGGACAATAAAGCTCGAGTCACTTTGTGGCGGATCATAAACGTTAAAATACATAAAACGCTTTCACCTAAGGTTAATGAAGCATTATCGTACAAGGGGTCATTTAAATGATCAGTACCAAAAGTTGGATCACTTTGACTACTGTCAGAACTCTCCTCAGATTCACTACTGTAAGATTGATTATCTTCAAAAGATCCATTACAAGTGTCGTATTCTTCATCCGAGCTTGAATCAATTGATTGATTCTCATTTTCATCACCGTCGATTGAATATTCACTACTGTCACTACTTAATTTATCAGGTTCAATATTAAAGTCATTAATATGATTATCATTCATATTTTCATGAATAGAATTATCATCATCTTCTAAATCGCCAAAATACTCATATTTGGAAGAACGATCAAAATTATAATTGTCGGTTGGTTCCCGATCGTCTGAAATTCGTGAAGATCACGGTTAAAAAAAAAAGTAGGAAAGAAATCATAACATCGCTGTGAAGCTGACGTTGATTTTTTCAACATTGACGATCAGTATCTTGTTCATCATTCAAGCGATAAAATTTATTTTTAATTATTTTTAAGTTTTATTTAGCGCTTTATTGTTGCTAATTGATTGCTATAATTATAATTTTGTTGCTTGATTAGATTCCAAGCACTTACTAAAAATATTAGATTGTGTCAAAGTTAATTTTCAGATGTTATATTAAACTTACTATTAAATTAATCGTATTTTTTTACTTTGAAATGAACTTTTAGGACAAAAAATTTAATTTTTAAAAATACAAAAAAAAATACTCATTTAATTATTACCAATTGCCATTAATCATCAATATTAAAAAAAAAAAAAAGTAAATAAAACTTCAAATCTTAAAATATATTCAAAAATATTTGCATCGTTTTCTTAGAACTTGCAAATCACTGTAAAGATTAGATTGAACGAAAATTAGTTTTAAGAGGGGTTTATAGATAATTTGCCGGTAAAAAGGGTTCCTTCCCTTCAGTAGTAAACTCACCTGATAAGTACATCATAACAATCGGATTACCGACTGATACAAAGCCTAAATAACTAACGTCCTCTGTAAGAATGATGGCGTTAATAATTTTTAAACTTAAGTCGATAAGTAAGAGAACAATGAAATTTAATTGTAAGTGATTATAATACTCGATTAATTATTTTTCAGTTCAAGTTATTTTTGTACGATTATTTAATTCGAATTGCAACCTGACAGTTGATTTTCATGTAAATAATAATAACCGACTATTATTTTTTTTACTAGGTCTTAGCTTCATGTCGATTAAAAAAAAAATCCACACTACCAGACCTAATGAAATTTTTTCAATTTCATTTCACATTTTATTTAACTAATTTATTTATTCTATTATTTATCAATAATTAATCCACATCCATACTAAAATACAAATCGATTAATATTTTTTTATCAGGTCTCAGCTTCATGTCGATTAATAAAAAATCCACACTACTAGACCTAATGAAATTTTTTCAATTTCATTTCACATTTTATTTAACTAATTTTTTTATTCTATTATTTATCAATAATTAATCCACATCCATAGAAAACTATGAATCAATTAATATTTTTTTATAAGGTCTTAGCTTCATGTCGATTAAAAAAAAATCCACACTCCCAGACCTAATGAAATTTTTTCAATTTCATTTCACATTTTATTTAACTAATTTTTTTATTCTATTATTTATCAATAATTAATCCACATCCATACTAAAATACAAACCGATTAATATTTTTTTATCAAGTCTTAGCTTCATGTCGATTAATAAAAAATCCACACTACCAGACCTAATGAAATTTTTTCAATTTCATTCCACATTTTATCTAATAATATTTTAATTCTATTATTAATCATTAATTAACAATATTTATATTCTATTTATTTATTTATTTATTTATTTTATTTCAATGCCAAGGCAGTATAGCCAGATGGCAAATGTATACAAAAATAGTTACAATAAAGTATAATAAAGTACAATAAAGTACACGTAAGACTATTGTAAATTATTTGTTAACGAATATTAACTTACAAGTAATGATCTGGCTTAATAACAGATTAAATTTCATAAATTTTATCCTACTTACATTTTATAGAATAGTGTTAATTGGCATCCGATCAGAAAATAAATTTAATTAATTTTACATAAAAATATTAATGTCATTATCTGCGTTCGAAATGATGAAATTCCGCTCAAATACTAGTTCACATCCAAGTGATAATGTTTTGTCCATGAATTATTTTGTTGCTTATGGCTGGAGCAGTCCGTTCGGGTACTCCACATTATTTTGTTAATTTTCCACTGGGCAATACATTTCAAGCCTTAAAAAACATAATTCATTATTTCGTTGTCGACATGATTTGGTACTGTTAAAACTTTATACATACCTGATTTATTATTATCATAAACATAATTCGTAAAAATAATTCCTTATTTTTCGTTGTACACGGCAACTCCTACCACCTGCTGGAATTCAACTGTTCGATTGATTATAAAGAGGATAGAAGAATTTTTTTTAAAGTACTTTGTTACTTGCATTTAAGGTAATAATAAATAATAATCAAACAATTTTTCTGTCGAATGGGTTCTTTACAATTATTCGTGCAGGATTAGCTTTGAGACCTGACCATAATATATCGATTCCAACCGCGTGGCCTCGCTAAATTATCAGGCGAGAATCTCTACTAACCCAGCGTTAAAAAAAAATTCGCGGAGAATCCCACCGGGCAGAAATTTGAAGATGAGAAAGAAATTTTTTTATATTTTCTTTTTTTCTATCCTCTTCACCTCAGGCTATTTTCTCTCGATAAGCAGCTTTTGTAGCCTTTTCATTGCTACAACGTTCTATCAGTTTTTTATGTGCCTATTTATCGCAACTCGGACAAACACAAACTGCAAAAATAATAACAATTAATTACTGAATTGAGAAGTTCTACAATAAATTACAGCTAACAAGTGCTATTAAGTGCAGCCGACAAAAAATAAATTAAAATACAATAATAAAAATAAAAATTATAAATATTTGGTTTTTATAACCTTCACTGTACATCACTTTCTACACACTGCAACTCATAATTTCACTATAGTTTTATGTATATGAAATATAATGCACACAGCAGAATGCTTCTTTTTTTCAAAACACTTATTAATTATTTATTTTTGACGACTACTTTTATATTATTTAATTGTTATTATTTATATATATAAATGTATATATATATTTTTTTTTAATTAACTCGTTTCCATGCTTACACTAAATACCTGTTGTCTAAGATGGCCGACAGCAGCGCATGCCCCTGGAACAAAAAAATATTAAAATTATAGTTGTCGCTTCGAAAAAATTAGCGCGTAATTTAAAGTTTTATGTCCAACAATACTTCAATAATATGTTGTTCAAATTGCTGTAGCTCCGTAGAATTATATCCATTTTGAGTCCAAAAAAATAATGAATAATTATCATTACGAATTAATTATAGGTCTACAATTAAATTCAATTTCAATAAAATGAAAATGATCAAATAGATCATTCAATACTCTATGGTGATTCTCTACATAATACTCTAATAACCTAAATGGTGAAGTGGAATTTTACGGTGGCACATTCAGTGCATTTATGCCAAATGTTCCAAAATAATTGCTAATTTATACTCAAACTGCAATGATTTTATCTTATTTTTCTATAGTTAAATTCTAATTTTTTTATTTTTTCTCCTTAAATTAACATTATTTTATTTTAGATGGTTTTACCTTGATTTATATTGCCGATGGGCGTATGTTTATTAAATTAATTAATAAATAAATAATTCTATTTAACATAAATTTTATTTTATTATTTAATACATATCTGTTAAAAATTGTGTTTTTGGGTTGTAAACTTCAGGGAATGAATGTGTGGGGAGTGAATGTCGGGGGGTTGTATATCTGCAGAGCGAATGTGGGGGGTTGTATGGCTGAGGAGGATTGTACAACTGAGGGTTATATGGCTGAGGGTTGTATGGCTGAGGATTGTATGGCTGAGGATTGTTTGGCTGAGTATTGTATGGCTGAGGATTGTATGGCTGAGGATTGTATGGATGAGGGTTGTATGAGTGGGGATTGAATTTCTTTTTATTATTAATCGGTTTGTTGTTGCGTTTTCTATATGATTGTTGGGAACTTTGTGACTTCCTTCCTTCCTTATACGACCCTTTCATTGCCTGAGTGCTTGCGTTTTTTTAAATTATCTTGATTTTTGACGCTGCCGCTTTTATAGCATGGATTCCTTATGAAATTATTCTTCATGGAATCCAGCGTTCTCTCTGTTGCTCTCAGGACTGTCATTAAGTCTTCGGCTGAAACCTTTTTTTTTTTGGTTCAGTAGTAGACACATTGTTCCCCGGTTCATCATTTTCAGCTTTCTGTCACAATAATTTTATTTATGTATGAAAATTTAATTTATTTTTTTATTATCTTCGATTATTGTATTTTACCTTCACGCTTGCTACAATTTTTAGCATTCGCTTCATTAAGCAATTTGATACTGGCGCTTCAGTTTCTTCTTTGTTCTTATCTGACATCTGAAAAAAATTATAAATTTATAATATTTAATTTGTATTAAATTTCCTGTTGTGGGTTTCATTGAACATTATTACTTTTTGTTGTATTAAATTTAAATTACAGGCTTTTGTCATATACTATACAAGAAGTTAAATACCCGGGAAAAAAACGAATTTCATTTCGGCTGGCGAATGATCTTTTTTATAATGTCATATTTAAATAGGACCTTTTTCATTTTTTTTGCTTACCTTATACGAAGGTGATCTTTTTTCTTCTATTTTAACATCCAGCACCGGCGGCTGTTCAACAGTTGCACACGGTGTACCTATAATCATACAGTTAAAAAGTGTTACTTCATTAAATGCGTATATATATATATTTTATAAATTTAGCAAAAAAAAAATTATAATGGAATGGGAGAGAAAGGAAATTTACTAATTTATGGAAATAGTTTTCTTTGTATTGTTTTGTCTGTCTGGTCGATGTCTACTTTATCTGTTCCCGGTTCTCTTGCTCTCGGTCTTAGCGTCCTCGGTTGTTCTTCTCCTGGGTCTTTTTCTTCTATGTCGACTGTGGTTAGTTTTGACATTATTAGGTTGCTGGCTGCTTGTTCTTTTTCTTTCTCGTATTTCTGTTTTGAATGTAACAAGAAGTTTGTTAATGAATCCCATATAGATCCTAGTAACCATAGGCTCCATCCGAATACAGAGTGTAGTGCCAATGCGTGTATTACTGTGTCGGCGGCAAACTTGAAAGCCTTTAATATTATGAAAGCTGCTATTAATGCTGAACTGTAATCTCCAATGACAGAGAAAATTCCATGTAGTTTTGCCAGCGTGTTTTTAATTTTGTTTTCTATGTTGACCTCGTCGATGAATCTATTTATGTTGATTCCTTGCACGTTTATTTGTCTGCCTGTTGCTCCTCTAGCTATCGTGTTTACTACAGC
The DNA here is from genome assembly GCA_018835575.1 of Cotesia chilonis. Lineage (NCBI taxonomy): Eukaryota > Metazoa > Arthropoda > Insecta > Hymenoptera > Braconidae > Cotesia > Cotesia chilonis. Next base: position 26,332 of record RJVT01000127.1, on the reverse strand, counting down.
GAATCTTTCTACTGGGAACATCATTGCTTCTCTTAGTTTACTCAGGTCTTCGTTTGAGTATAGCCCGCTCGTTGCTAAATACTCCGGTGCTGTGTACTTCCATGTAGCTCTTGTGTTTGGGCTAATTTCTTCTGGTTCTATAGTTGGCGTCAATTGGGGTAGAATTTGGTACCATGCATTATTGATGTTAAATGTAGTAGGCGTCAATGTGTTGCAATCGATCTGATTTCCGGTCTTTACAAGCAGGTGTGTTCTAGGTAACATGAAGAAGCTTCCGTTTCCTAACGTAACAGATAGTTCTTGATAGCATTCTTCCTTTTTCCTCGTTTTGACTTCGACTGGTACGCATTTTGATATTCTGATAACTTCTCCTGTGACGCTGACCATATATCCTTGTTCTTTCATGAATTGAAACGCGAATTCTGCAGGTGCTATTGATGCTAGCGCTAGAGAATTTCGTAGTACTATTTTTTTTAGTTCGCATTGTTGTTTAATGGCATCGTTATAACTCGCTACAATTTCTTGTCTCAAATGTTTTTCTAAATAGACTACTTTTGAATTTACGTATGCGAATTTGTCCATGTCAAATGTTGTTAATTCAGATTTTTTTAGTAAGAAATCATTGTCGTTACTTTCTATTATGAATAATCTAGGTTCCTCTGTGCGTAAGTATTTGTGTCCGCATACTGAGAGTGTTTCCTGTCTTGTTAGCGGAAACGTTATTTGATTTGATGTTACTGCGAAGAATTCGTCGGTTTTATTTCCTGAACTATCCCTAATTCTTTGAGCTTGACCTTGATAAACTACTTTGAATCTTTCTGTTTTGCAGTCGTCTTTCCTTATGACGTCTCAGAATGTGTAACCGCCTTCTGTATCCAAGCATTTTTCTGATCCATGCCAGCATCTTATTCCCGATTTTAGGATTACGCTGTTTTCTTTGAAGTTTACCGGAGCTAGATAATCACGGATTGTGATTTTTATTTGTCCTTGTACCACTACATCTGAGTATGTTCCGTACGGATCTGAGTATTTTCCTCCTTCACAGTTTCCGGAGTTATCTGCTTTTCCTGCGAAGAGTATAGACCTTATCGTCGTTCCGTTCGGCTGTATGTCTCGAATTGCTGTGTCGTACATGAAATGCGTTCGGGTCTTGTGTATATCTTGACAGTAAGGTTTCGATATCGCTTCTATGTACTCTATGTGTGGATTTGTTACTGTCGCTACATGACTCCAGGAACCGCAATAATAGACTGACCTTTTGATTTCAATTTTACACTGAATTATTTTAGTGTGGGAATACTCTACTGTCTGTATGAGTTGAATATTAGTTTTTGTTATGTTAGGTGTCGTTATGGGTTTTTCGCATTCTTTTATGTTGATCAATGATAATGTAGTAAAGTTTGTCGCTGCCGCTCCGCAATCGTATGCGATGAATGCACTCATCGTTGTGGTTAGCATCAGCAAGATGGAAAAAATTTTGGACGCGTCCATTTTTTCCTGTAAGAGAAATGTATTTATGGTAGTTGTCTTCACTAACTGCATTGTTTTCGTACTATTATTAATGTGCGATTTTCGCTCTGTCACAATGGACTATTTTTCTTTTTCCCTGTTTTATTTCTATTTCAATGTCGTTTTTATCTGGGAATATTTCGGTAATTTTATAAGGACCTAAATAATTATCATCAAATTGGCCTGTCTTTTGATTTTTGACTAAATAAATGTTTTGACCTATTTTAAAATTTATTGGATGTATATTTTTATCATATCTAATTTTTGATTTTTGTTTTGCTTTTTCTAGATTTTCTCTAGCTTCTTTTGAGTTTCTAACAGTCTCGTTGCGTGATTTTTGACATAGTCAGCGTACGTCGGTATGTCGTCTAGGTGAGAGAAATCTGACGGTAAACGAGCTTCTTTTCCGAATACTAATTTATAAGGCGTAAATTTTGTACCTTCGTGTACACTAGTATTGTATGCTAATGTCGCTTGTGGTAACCATCGGTTCCAATCATTTTTAGTTGTATAATGTTTGATATAGTCTGTTAGAACTTGATGACTTCGTTCTAGACCACCGTTTGCTTGTGGTCTAAACGCGGTTGTTTTTATTTGTTTAATTTTAAATGTTTTTGCTAAACAAGTCATAACTTTTCCTATAAAAGCTTGACCTTGGTCAGTTAAAATAACTTTTGGACATCCAAATTTACAGATAAAATGTTCTACTAATGCTTCTGCAATATCTTTAGCAGTCATTGTTATTAATGGTATCGCGAAACAAAATTTTGAAAGATCGTCTTGCATAGTTAGAATATAAGAATAACTATTTGCTGACGTTTTATTCGGAACTACTATATCTAATGCTAATTTATCCCAAATTTGCGCTGGTGTATCTGTAATTACCATCGACTGTTTTGTTTTTATTCTTACTAATTTCTTTTTCTGACAACTTATGCATTTGCGTACAAAGTCTTCTACCTGGATTTTAATATTATCCCAAAAATATCTCTGTCTAATTCTATTGTATGTCTTTGTCACTCCTTTATGACCTGCCATTGGAGTTTCATGATTTTCTAACATGATTTTATACCTGTCTTCCACCGGAGGAATTATAATTAAATCTCTACAAATTGTGAATTTAATTTCTGTTCCTGCAAAGTTTTTAGTGATAATACTTTTTATTTTAGACCAAACGGTTTCATTTAAGTTACTTCGACCTTGTGAAACGCTAATTGTTTTAATATTACTATTTAATAGATAAGTTTTTAAATTTTTGAAAGATTTTAAATAGTCTATCTCTGTCGGATTATCTTTGCTATTACTTTGTGTTACTAAAGCGATTATTCTTCTTTCTAGAAGTACCCATTTTAATTATATCACCCAATTTATATGTACTATTTGGCTTTAATTTATTTAAGTATCCTAATTCTATAAGTTTCTTTCCGATATCGCTATGTACTGTACCATCCGCATTTATAAAACATAAATAACTATTTTTCTGCATTTCTAGATTGTCTTTTGTTTCTAATATATTTTCATTACTAAAATCGTCTGAAATATTCGAAAAATCTGAGTCTGTTGAATTATCATCCGAATCATTATCATCTTCGGGTGAATCGTCATTATTGTCATCAGGCGGATCGTTGTTGTTGTCTATAGGTCGAGCGTTATTATCGTCACTAGGTTGATCGTTATTGTCATCGCTAGATCGATCATTGTCGCTGCCATTAGGTTCATCATTGTTAATTTCACCACCATGTGTTATTAATTTATTTATATTATTAGTCTCTCTGAAATTGAATCTAATTGTTGCGAATTTATTCGGTTACTATTATTGTTATTTCGTATGTCATCATCGGACTCGTCTATGTATGATGCATTTATAGTTTGATTTGAGTTGTTTTGAGTTTCGTTTAGTGTTTTATTTACTTTTTCGGGATTTTCTGTATCTGGGATGGGTAAATTAGGATTTTCGGGTTTAGTTTGTGTGTCGATATTATCGATCTCTTTTTGTTTTTGTGTTTGGCTCGATCTTTGTGAGTTTGAATCTTTCTGTGAATTTTGTGGAGTTATAGAAATTATATTTTTATTTTTAGTAATATTATTTTCGGATATTGTTGACAATTTTCTTTTTGTTTTTGCAATCTTATTTGTATTTGAATTATCATTATTATTATCATTTTTGAATACTTTTAACGTTACCATTATGTCTGGTAATTTAATGTTTTTTTGTCTTTTTGCAATTTTATTGTTAAATTGTTTATTTTGAATCCTCTTTGAAAGAGTCTGTTTTATTTTTGGTGTATGTTTATGTGTGTGTGTGTATGTGTGCTTGTGTTGTCTGATCCACACGTACATGTTTTCGGTTTTCGCTGTCTCGTAGATCTGCGTAATGGTGGAGGGTCATTAGGTTTTATCGCTTGAACTATCTCTTTTTTATCGTCTTTGTTAATATTTTTCGGTTGTTCTGTTATTTTATTTTCTGTCTGTGCAACAGTTGTTGGAGGTATTTGTTCGTCGAATGAATCTACTGTCATTGATTGCATGGCATTAGAAATTTCGTTTATATTTTCTATAGACATGTTATTATCATTATCATTATGAATAAGAGCTTCGACTGTTATGTGTTGAGGGTGATCGTCGCCTTCGTCTGAAGACCACGGTACAGCACCTCCCATATCTTCTACTTTTTGTCTGTTTATTTTATTTGGCGATCTTTGAGTAAGGTGAAAGTCCCCATTATGAGACATATTTCAAGGTAGGTTGAACATTTGTACGATTTGAAAATGTATTTGAGAGAAAAATACAATTTGAATATTGTTATACGATTGTTCTATGATTATCAGACTGATATTTAATATTTAAACTCAATTTTAACTAAAAAATAAATTAAAATAAACAATTTTTGCAAGCAACCTCTATGACCCCTTTTATGAGACAGTTTTAAGACATATGGCCCTGTTGTCTCATGATAGAGGTCCCTATTTATGAGACAGCTGAAAAATAAAAAAAACGATTTTTAAATTATATTTTTATTAATATGAGATCATTTTTTATATAAAATCAGTAATTTAAATGTTTTTAAAACAGCGAATTAAAATTTTCTACAGATTAAACAAATAATTAACACAATGTATAAAGTAGTTTATTTTTCCTCTTTCATTCTTTTTTAAAGTTCCTTTATTTTTTCCATTAATTTTTTTTTTCTTCCTGTAATTGTTTTTTTTTCTGTTTCTTCTCCTCCTGCTGCTTTTTTAAATTTCTTTTTCCAATTGAAGAATATACCATTCATCCGAAGTCCCAGCCGAAGGTAATTTTGATTTACCAGATTTTTCAACTCGGCTCCTTTTCTTTTTAGGCAAATATTCGACAGGTAGAGTAAAAATTTCTTTCAATGGTGTTTTAGGCGAATTATCTAAGATTAAATATTATAAAATTGTTATTAAATAACTTTTTAATTATAAATTATTCGTTAAACAAAATTTTATATTACCTTGTCTCACAGCTTTTGGTGAAATTTTTTTCTCGCTTGAACTCTGTTTATCGATTGCTTCACAATCATTTTCTTTCAGTAAATGTAAATTCTTGTTATCCGAAGGAACTATTGAATTTGTAACGGTTAATTGACAATTCCTAACAATCTCTGACGTATGAGTAGTATCAATCAATGGCTCTTCATTAATGATCTGAACCGGCTGATCGTATACAACTTCATAACTATCATTATTCCCAACAAAATCATTTTGGTCGCAACTCATCACGTCAAGATGCTCCTCAAAAATAATGAGGCTGCAATTTTTCACCATTATTCTCTACATCAGCGTGTACTCCAAACTTTATTGAATCTTCTTCAACACTTGTACATGTACTATTTATTAAGGAATTAATCTCTGAATTAATACCTTCTTGTTGATTAATATGCAACCTATTTTTCAAATTTTCTAGAATACTGGGGTCATTTATAACTTCATTCTTCGTGATTATTGGCTTCTGTTTCGGAATTTTATCTATTAATAAAATAATGTAAACGTGTATAATAAAAAGAATTTATATCAAATTATTTCATCTAATTTTCTACAAAAAAAAAGTTAATTAATATTTTCAACTAAAAAAAAAGTAATTAATATTAATAGTAACATATTTATAATAAATTAAATTCATCTTAGCTTGAAAATTGATTTCAAAAATAAAAAATTGTAAATATAAAATTTGAAAAAATTAATTGTAAATAAATAAAAAAATATTTAAGTATATACTTAATAATTGTAAATATTAAATTAGAAAAAATTGATAGTAAATTAAAAAAAATAATTAAGTATATAATTAATAATTGTAAAATAAATTTAAATAATTATTAGTCTGAAATACCCGTCGATTTTTTATAAATATTTAACCAATAATCAAACAATGCTTTTTTTTCAATGTCACCGGTCCATAATCCATTGCTGGCTGCTTTCTTAAAATCGGGAAGTATTCCTGCAGGTAAATTTTTCTCGAACAGTTGTAAAAATCCTTGTTTTTCGGTAACCTCATGGCTATTTTCGGTGTCATTATTGTTGAGAGTTTGTTCACATTTTTTCCCCTTGTTCAAAACATCATAATCCACGGCTTTAGCATTGAATGGATGGAGCCCTGCTCCTCGAAATCCACTTTGCACAACCTTCTCTGCATTAGGCATGTTATCTAACGTAAATTGAAGAACAAGGGGAAAATTTTCTTTGGTGAGTTGTGTCACACCTTGCTGACTCTTTCATTTTGGTACACATTTTCTCCAAATTTCCTTGAAAGGATGGAAAAACGAAATATCAAGAGGTTGCATGATATGTGGGGAATTTGGTGGTAACATAATTAACTCTATTTGTTTTTCACGACAAAAATTTACCAGTGGTAAATTTAAATGAGATGAGTGATTATCCATGTACACAAGAACGGGAAATTGTGTGTTCTCTTTCACCAACCAAGGGTAGAATACATTTGTAATGTACTCATAGAAAGTTTCAGATGTCATCCAGCCATTATCAGATATACCAATTCCCCAGCCTTTCGGAGTATTTTCAATGATTTTCTTTGGTACAGTTTTTTTGTATGAGTACGTGAGCATGGGGGGAGCACGAATACCATCGGCTCTGTACATGAATAACACTGTCAAAGCTTCTTTTCCTCCATCAACAATTTTAAAGACCGCACGAGTTCCCTTTGCAGCAAGCACTCTTTCAGCATCAGGACACAACTGAATACTGCTCTCATCACAATTAAAGATTCTGTTCGAGGGAATATTTAATAGATTTTTTTTTTTTGAAGATATTCCTGGTTGTTTGTAAACCAATCTTGGAGATCTTGTTGGGTAACAGCCGCTCTAGTTGCACTTAACTGCTGTGGTTTTCTAATTGAGAGCTCCGGGTGTCGTTTTCTAAAGCTTTCCCACCAATGACGACTAAGACGATCATCGGTAAACGGAGTCTCCTTTTTAATAGTTTTCACATACTTCTGAACATTATCCAACAGCTCACTCTTCATAACAGGTGCTCCAATCTCTGCCCGATGTAATACCCACTTAGCAATACTATCTTCTTCATCGTTTGACAAAACTGTTCCAGGGCCGGTTTTACTTTTAGTTTTCTCTGGATCGAGATTTTTTTTTCTGGCTAGGGTCGCTACAGGTATATCGAAAGCAGCAGCAGCTTTTCTTACAGAAATACCTGTTTTTTACAGCTTTTAAAGCTTTTTTAACATTGTCTTGATTATAATTTAATCTTTTAATTTTCTTTTTCTTTAAATTGACATTAATATTGTCAGAAGTCAACACATTTTTTTTCACCAACTTAGTTTGTTTTCGGATTCCCAATTGAGTTGATTTTTTTGCCATGTTTATAAGAAATTCTTCAATAATTTTTTGTTTTTTTATAATCTGAAATATAAAAAAAAAAAATTTATAAATGTGGGAAATATTATATGAATAAACAATTATATACATAAAAATGAAACAAGTCAAAATTTAGTTTGGAGCATTAGCATGCTGTCATAATTTTATAGGTTAGGTTTATAATTTCACTTCAATTAATGTGTTATACTTACTTAAATATTATAATTTAAAGTTATGTGCATTAATAACGTTTTAAATTATATTTTCACACTGTTTTTTTATGAATTATTATTTAACACTAATAATTATTGCGATAAACATACAATGTCTCATGAAACTGGGACTACAACTAAAAACGTATGTCCGAGTTATGCGATACACCTGATAAAGTGTCTCATAAAACCGTACATACAAGTGAATAACTGTAGGTATTATGAAACACTGGGAAATAAAATATTTTCGTCATAAAAATCATAAAAATGCTCGTACGGACTAAATTTACGATTCATTAGCTTTTAATTAATATATAACATACGTATAAAAATGGCAAAAACAATGTTTATTGACCAGAATGAAAAATTAGATAATTGTCATTGTTTCACTTTCTTTATATGCTAATTTGAGTGCAGATTATGAATCTAGCAATTAGGAATTTTTTTAAACAATATCTAATAAATAAATAATAAAATTAATAAATTGCCTTACGAACTTAGTGGTATATGTATTTATTTTAATTTTTATATTTTAATTTACCTGGTCTTTTTTTTTTATTTATCGTATATTTCAGTTGTGTATCAAAAATAGGGACATTGTCTCATAATAGGGACTTTCACCTTAATTGGGATTGTTTCTATAGGAGACTCTGAACTTATATCATTTGAATTACTTGAATATATTTTAGACTCTACGATTTCTGATTCTTCAGTATTTGATTCGTCATCTGAAGTATCGATAATTCTAAACGTCGTTTTACTAATGTTTTTGTTAATTCTTTTACGCGTACGAAATATTGGAGACGGTGTACAATCCGCGAACTTTTGTTTGTGTTCTCTTATATTGAAGAGGAATAAATCTATTTTTGAATTTATTATTTTTGATTTTTGTATGTACGTTTGGAGTAAATTGTGTAGATGTCGTTGGTATGTCTGTATTTTCTGTAGGTGGTAATGTAGGTTCTGTGATTTTTGTATTTTTGGATTTTTGTATTTGGGAATTTTTGGATAATAGATTTTGATTTTGTGAATTAATTTTATTTGAAGATTTATTTGAATCTTTATTTATGTATGATAAGTCGAAGTCAGTCATGTCTGATTCTTCGTCTGATAATAAAACTTCATTATTTCTAATGAGTTTCTTTCTTAGCGTTAATGCGTCAATTATGTTACCCGATACTGATGATGATGATGATTCATCAGAATAGTCAGGTAATTTACTTACATTACCTATTGTGCTAAATTTATTTTCTGTATTTGATGATTTTAAATCATTATTTGATTATTATTATTTGATGAATTTTTATTTTTATCTGAATTCATTTTGTTATCTGTATTTGCTAAATTTAATTTTGAATTTATGTTTTTGTTTCTGTTATTTGACTTATCGATAGGGTGTGAAATAAACCGCTTTTCGTTTTGATCGGAGTTTTCACTAATACTAACTTTATTTAATTCCTTTGAAAATGACCGTTGATTTACAGGGTAGCTACTCCTATTTTCATCGCGTCTTTCCGAAGGTATTTCGACGGAGGCCCACGGCTCAACCGCCTGTTCATCTGTGTCAGGAGAATAATTTTTATTTGAATTTTTATGAACGAATTTATTAGCTATCTGCTGTATCGTCAGATTTTTGCCTTTCGACCGAGTCGTTTAGCTCCGCCGCCTGAGTGCTTTCATCAGGTGAAACCACGATTTTATTAGTCGCCTGGATCGTTTTGTGTTATGACCTTTCGACTGAGTCGTTTAACTCCGCTGCCTGAGTGCTTTCATCAGGAAACCGCGACTTATTAGCCTCCTGGATCTTTTTGCCAGTTATTGAGGTCCTTTCGACTGAGTCGCTGAATCCCGCCGCCAGAGTACTAGCCTCAGGTAAAATTTTTGAATTCATAATACTGACCCCGTCGACTGAATTAGCATTAATTTTTGAAAATTGATTTTTATCTTTAGGATTTATTTTTGAATTTTTGTCTGGACTATCTTTTTCTGAATGGATAGCCACTTTCCGTTTTTCTGTAATTTTGATCTCAGAGCCTGACGTATCAGTTTTTCTGAGTCTTGCAATCCCCGGTTTGCCCGTAGGTCGCCATTTAAATTTTATTAGATATGCTTCGCGTTTTTCTGATACGGGATTACGAGACAAGGCGTCGGCATTTGTATTTTTCCTACCCGCTTTATATAATACCGTATATTCCAAATTCTTTAAGTCGTCTCTCCACCTCATCACACGAGATGTCGGTACATTCATTGAATTACCCACACTAGAGGTCTGTGATCGTGACGAGAGTAAATTCTTTACCGTAAATAGGTAGGGCAGATGTTTCATACCGAGAGAGCAACCATCTCTTCGTCGTTCAGTAGATTTATTTTTCACGAAGTTATTTAGTACACGAGATAGGCTGCTGCTACTATTTTTATCTTCACCTATTTTACCTGAGAAAGGAATTGCACCACTGCGTTAGATGATTGCGTGTCGTTAAATAAAGGGTTTGAAAAATCTGGGTATTGTTATATCGGAGCTGTACATATTTTTCGCGTAAGGTTTCAAATACTGGTGTTAAGGAGTCCAGATAAATTTGCGTTTTTTTACTTGTAAGATCCGAATAATTAGGCTAAGTTTTGCAAAATTTTATGAAACGCCGATAATAAAAGCAAGTCCGAGAAATTTCTCTTACTTGTGTACTAATGGGTCTGTTTTAATTTTTCTCGGAATCAGGTTTGACACCGTCGGCAGAAATGAGATGACTAAGTAAATGACTTCTTTTCTTAAAAATTCGCATTTATCGGGTTGAAAACTTAAATTGGCTTTACGTAACCGTTCTGCTAATCTTTCGAATTTAACCGTATGTTCTTCAAGAGAGCGAGCATAAATAATAATATCATCTAAATAAACAAATAAGTCTACTCCTTGTAAGCCACGTAAAACTAAATCCATTAATCTTTGAAAGGTTGCTGGTGCATTTTTAAGTCCAAATGGCATTCTGTTAAAGTGATAATGACCACGAGGAGTTGTAAATGCAGTTTTATGTTTATCTTTTTCGTCTACTTTTATTTGATAAAAACCCGATTTTAAGTCATTGAAAAATAAATTGCACCACCAATTGATCAAGTATATCATTAATTAGAGGTAGTGGGTATGCATCGCCAATAGTTTCTCATTTAATTTACGATAGTCAATTACTAGTCTGTATTTTATTCTGCCTTGAGAGTCTTTTTTCTTAGGTATGATAAATAAAGGTGAATTGTATGGAGAGGTAGATGGTTCGATAACATCCATTGACAGAAGTTCAGTAATTTGTCTTTCAATTTCCTCTCTGTGTGAAGGAGGATGCCTATATTGTTTAGTGTTTACTGGATTATCGTCTTTAGTAGGTATGGTATGTGAAGCTACGGATGTTGCCTGCAAATTTTTCTCCGGAATGCTAAAGAGGTCAGCATATTTTTCAACGAGTGAACTTATTTCTTACGCTCTTCGTCATTCAGATGTTCTAAACGCAAGAGACTTAATACATTATCAACGCGATTTTCCCGGGCCCTGGTACTTTTGTTATCTTGTTGATCTGTTTCATCTTACGATAAGGAAGTGCTACCTTCTTCACTTGTTTCAAAAGGATACAAGGAGATTATTGGCACTTTTACTTTGACATCTTCACTAAGAGTATTTATTGCATACAAATGAGCTATACCATTACGATTACTAATTATTGCTTCACCAGCAAAAACACCGTCACCTAAGTCTATACGAGGCACGTATCCTTCATTAAGATTGTTATCTACTCGGACAAACATTGCTGTTTTAGTTCGAGCTTTTAAGACAAAATATTGTTCTTCTGTTAATGAGATTTCTAGGTTATTTAATTTTGTAAATGTTACTTTATTTTGAACCAAATTGATTATGCCGCCTTGTTCGCGTAAAAATTCCATACCGAGTATACCTGAATAGTCTAAAGGAAAGTCGTCTGAGATTACATGAAAATATGTATTTTTGTTAAAAATTCAGATTTGTACTCCACCGAGTGTAATAGCTTCTGAAACTCCGTTTAAATTGTAACAAAATGAATCATCGATTAAATTTTTATTTTTGACTTCGCTATATTTGATTAAGTTTAAATTACACCCAGTATCTAATAAAACTTTCCCGTAACTCGAAATTATCTTTGATTTGATCATAATGATGTAAGCTTGTAATCGATGACATTGCGTACAAAATATGTTTTTGAGGGTATTCTTATTTTTAGTTATGGCTCTGGCACTGCTGGGTCAACGCGTTTCCCCCTGAAGTGCCTGGAAGGGGAAACGTTTGTCCGTTTCCCTGTCTTGTTTGTGCCGCCTTTAGTCCAACCTGTTTACCTATGTCATAGCTCTTTTTATGACAAGCCTTTTCTATGTGCCCGAAATTCTTACAGTTATTACATTGGATTTGATTTTTATTATTATTATTATTTGGTACACCATTTTTGTTATAATTACCGTTATAACTAGTATTGTTTTTATTATTATTTTGTTGTATATTACCATTATTGTTGTTTACCGTAACTTCTAGGTTTTGGTTCTTTAAGAATCTACAATTTTCTATTATGATTATTTCTCTTACAAAAATCGCAATATTATGTCCCGTTTGAATTTGTTTGATCATTTTGATAAATTCTTGTGGACTGTTTTTATGTGTTAGTTTGATTATTTTGTATGGCGTGACAGTCCGTATTGTTAATTGTTTTAAACATATTATTTTATATACTCATCGATTCTAATTCTTTTCTGTGTCAGATGCTGCTTTAGCAGCGGTCTGAAGGTCAACGTATTCTACTTAACGTAGGTATATTGCTATCTGTGGGAATAATCCGGATAAAAACGTCTGAATAGCAATTTCCGATGCTAGTACTCTTTTTTCGTTTCTATTTATGCACGCTGAGTCTTCTATTTCTGCTAATGTTTTTCTTAAATGTTCGTCTATTCTAAAATAAAAATCCATAACGCGTTCGTTCGGTTTTTGTTTAAATTGGTTAAATTCGCTCAGCCACACAGATACTTTTTGCTTTACGATAATTTAAATTTAGGAACGCAATTAATTGTTCTACTGTATTTATATCTGCATTTAATAATCTAGCTAAAGGTCCGCCTTTACATTTTGAGATTAATAATCTGACTAACACTTTTTCGTCTACTTCGCGAATAAAAGCTTTTGCGTCTGTGCATACTTTTGTAAATGATTCTACTTGTACTATCGTTCCGTCAAATTCGGGAATGGTTTAAAGAAAATAATTAAATTTATTTAAATTTGAGGTACCGTTATTTGGAAAAACTTGAGGGTTAGCAATTTGTGGGTTTAGATTATTTTGAAAAGTTCTTAAACTTTCATTAATTAATTGTTGACAATTTCTCTCAAAATTATTTTTCATTTCCTCTCTCTCTGCTAATAATTTTTGAATTTGCTGTTCAAGGGCTTGTATTTTTCCCGTGTTTCTGTCATAGTTGTTTCCATAGCTTCGATACCGTTAGTCATTTTGAGAAATTAAAAAAATTTACGAAGCGAGAGAAAGAAAAAAATTTTGAACGATAATCGAGTTAAAAAAATTTCTAAATAACAATACTATTTTTAAATTGACGAGAAACAAATATTCAGAAAAATATATGACTTACTACTTAGAAGTAATTATTGAGGTTCTCGTTTTCGGTTGGGCTGATGGTTGTCGGCTTATCTTCTTTAGTCCTTAAGCGTTGGCTGGTAAGTGTTGTCGTAGGTCAAGGCTGTACTTCGATGTTAACTTCTTGATGTTTTATCTTTGATGAATTTTGTTGCACTTTTAATTTAATTTAATTTTATCGTTTTTATGTGTGTACGATAAAAAATTTTGTTAATTTATTAAAAATTTTGTTAATTAATTTTCCGTTAAACTTTTTAATATTTAATTTTGAACTGCTCTTCTTTTTAATTCCGGAAAAAAAAAAAATTTTCGTTTTTAGAATAAAATCACTGTTTAGTTAATTTTTGAATTAAGTGTATTAAAAAAATTTTGTTAATTTTAGAGTTGTTTTGTAAAAAAAATGTTCTGATTTTTGTGATGTGTTTGATGGAGATCTCTGGATGATGTTGAGTTAATTTTCCGCAAAGGAAAAAAAATTTTCGCCAGTTTCTTCGGAGCGTGTTCGAATCCGTTCGCTGCCACCAATTTTTATATTATTAGTTGTTCCGTCCGGTTACCTCGGGTTTGGTATGACCAGTAGAACAACTAGAGCTGGAGATAAAGATGAAACGACCTCCAGAGTCGTAAGTAGAGGTTCTCGAACTAACTCCGAAATAAACTTCGATGAATTTAATTATAAATGGATTTATTAACTATCTAAAATACACTTTTAATTTGAGTTTTGACAACTGCCGTGTAGTACGTAATAGTATTTAACGTGATTTTATTGATAGTCTCGTTGACAAGAATTAATCGAGAAGAGTTTAAGTTCGTAACTTTGAGATTCAAAAGAGCCTTAGGAAAAAGAGCCTCGAACTACCGTGCACCCTGCTTTATCTCCTCGTAGAAGGGCGCGCCCTGAGGGAGCAGGGTTGCGTATCAGGCCCCAAATGTCCTATTCTCCTGAGTTGATCTGCGCGGCATCTCCGAGTCCCACTCGGATGATCCGCGCTGACTCAACTCCAGAGTCCAGGACACACAGGCGTTCGTTATCATCATTTATTTAGAACATCACTCGAACGTTCTCGAATATACTTATGTACTCAACGCTAGTTGTCTTACAATGAATCATTTTCCATTAACAATCTTCGTGAGAAAATGTTAATGTAAACTTAAAAATATTTCATTTACTAAGATGTTGGCTGAGTTTCACTTTTCTTATCATTTTCTATTTCTATATTTAGTATTTAATATTTAACATTTGGAATTCTTTACTTATCATTTAACATTATATTTATAAAAAATGAATATTTATGAAATTATTGTACAATTGTTAGATATTAAATTAGCGCGCGTATTCGCTATCAGCGACATCTGCGAATGCAGGTGGGAACGTAACACATCTGTCAGAAAAAAAATAATTAGAATTTAAAACAGAAAATATCACAATAAAATTATTCCTCAATATTATGAGAATAATACAGCATAATATCAAAAAATATATCTTTTCACCAGACCAATTTTACCGTATAGATCAGGGTCGTTGTAATCATCTACAAAATACCCACTATACCTGCATTATTGGAATCTAAATTATCGAAAGATTTTAGAAACTGAAGGATTATTTCTTTATCAATATATCGACGCGTGACATCTCCGAGTTCACAGCATGACTCTTTTCGGTTTCACTGCTTTTGATTCAATTAAAGAGACATTTACTGATTTATCAACATCAGAGTCACTTTCTGTGGCAGAATTGTTTTCGTTATCGCTTTTATTATTTTTTTGTGTTAACGGTGGTGAGGAGTAGGTGCAATCTCATCATACAGTGATCTGTTATTAAATATAAAAAAAATTATTAATATTTATTTTCTAGATAATATAAAAGCTAAAATAATTTTTAATTTCAAGATTGTTTAAAATTTAATGAAAATTGAAAAAAAAAAGTTTTTGATTATAAATAAAATATCATACCCGCGATTTTTCAATATTCCTTCATTCTGCTAATTCGTTGTCTTCGCACTTTTGTTGATAATTTTTTGCTTTAGACTTAGCTGTCTTCTTTGCAATGCTTTTTCAATAAGCAATTGTGTCATTTTGTCACTTTGATTTGTATTATCATCTTTACGGGCTATAAAATTTATAGTTATACTATAGTAATTTGGTAATATTATACATTTCGTTTCATCTATATTAAATATTTAATAACATACGTTAATTATTTTAGAAAACTAAACAAACCAGTTTAAAACTTTGAACTTCTTTAGGTGGTTCACAAATTATAAGTTTTCAAAAGAGTTAGAGTTATACTTAGCATTTTGGTTTTCTAGATCTTTTCGAAGAAATGTGAGATTCACTTGTAGTTTCTGGGAAAGTGCTTGGAGTTCGTGGTCTTTTTTCTTCCTTTTTACTCGTTCAAACTTTTGATTTATTTTTTTTATATTATCTAGAAAATTTACATTTAAATATATTAGTTTGTTGAAACTCTTTGATCAATAGAATTGACTTTTGTACAGAACACGTCAAGCACATATATATATCGTTTATTAAATCTCGTATATATTTACATGAGAACGACGAAATTAAACACAGCAATAATGTACTTGTATATAAATTTCATTTTTGACTTACCAGATTTCATTACTACTTCACCAAATTCTTCGTTTCCATACCATAGGAATTTAACCGTTTACCTTCTTTTGGCGGGCTATCTTTATTAAAGATAACCTCACTCTCATCAATTTCCACAAAAAGAATTATCTCTTGAGACATTTTAGAATAAACTTGTATGGGTTTATTGTTATAAACTTCTTTTTATTATCAGGTTTGAAATTTTATCTAGTCAGTTATTTGAATATTTTAAAGCAATATCTTTTTAACGATGAACACAGAAGCCGGCACGCGCTATTAAAATGGCGACGATTGGTGATTTGTGTATGAAAGTGTGTTGTAGAGTTTATAAATATGTTTAATATCATTCCGCTACTAGAGGCGCTACGCTCTGATGATAAATGAATAAATGGTATACGGACATCCACACATTTTAGTATACGTAGCGTTTGTACGTTTACACTTACCGGTTATATGTGCTCATAACATTTTATAAGTAATTAATTTTACAGGTAATTAATTAACTGCCTATAATACTAAGTTAGCCGATGTTCTAATTTTTTTATTTATTTTTTATTTTATTAAATGGAACAAAAAAATATTTTTTAAAAGTTGCATTTAAAATTTTTCAAGTTTTTACAAATGGATTTTTTTCTTATCATTTTTTTTAATAATTTTTTCAATAAAAAATATAAAAATTTTTAGATGCCGGCTAACTTGATTTTCATTAACGCCTTTTATTGATTGGAATGATAATAAAAATCTTGCCTGTTTTTATAAATTCATCAGTATGTGTGTATATTATATTTATATTTTTTGGTATAGGTTAACTAGCAAATTTTGCTCAAAGCTTTAAAGATTTATTAAACGTTAGTTTAAATAATAACTGTATTAAATGGCTTTTCTTCAGTCAATCACTTTAATTATGTTATTAAGTTACAAAAGAAATAATTTTTAACAAATTAATAACCTTTTAAGTTATAATATACTAATAATTATTAGTAATAAATTTTGCTGAGTGATTTCTTTGCTTTTTTTTCTAGAAACAAAACGGGTGGAAAATTGTTTACTTAATTCTTATTATTTATATCAATAAACTCATTCAACGGAATAATATGGTTCTGATGAAGATAAAAATTCTTCCTCAATCATCACCAATTCCTAAGAAAAAGTATAAGCAATACATCAGATTCGACAGTTCTGGTAAATATTTTATATATTTTTAATGTTGATTACAAGTAAATTAAAAAAGAATTCATCCAAAAATTTCACTTGTACTAATAGAGACTTTCTTCATGTTAATATTTCAAATATTTCAAGTATTATATTTGTTATTAACATAATTTTACAAATTGTACAAGTGTAGATAATTCGATCTTCACTCTATTTTATTTTATTTTTTGATTCCATTGAGATACTTAATCGATGGCAGGCCAATGGTTTTTCTCGGATGATGAGAATACAGCTGAAAATCAACGTGGAGCATCATGTATTCTCGAAGAGAATTGCGTTACAAATAATAATAGAGAATGGATATTCAAATATTTACTAAGCGATGTATCAGATATTGATAGTGTTTCAAAGTATGAGCACAATGAAGACGAAGATAAAAATTGAAGGATTTAGATAAAGATTATTGTAATGAAAGTCGGGAATCAGATAGCGACTACAATGATGAAGTTATGAATAATGGTGAATACGAGGTGATGATGAATGATGTCGAATTTAATTATAATATTTTGAACGAAAGAGAAGAATAATAAAATGCCGATGGAGTTGAAAGAAATATGCTGTTGCCTAACAATACACTGGCCGTAGATGAATTTGTATTAGATTTACGAAATTTACACATTAAGCATAACATTACTAAATCTGCATTAAAAGATTATTAAAAATTCAGCTCAAACATTTGCTAGATGATAATGAAATGCCAAAACTATTTAACTCTTTCAATATGCAAAAGATATTGCTCCTCCTTTGTAAAGTTATTAGAAATTATTATTGTTAAAAAATTTTATTTAAAGCTGAGGTTGCAATTTTAGGCAAAAGGAAGTAAAAAAATGTTCTCTGTGCAAGACGATCAATCTTCAGATATAAGATTTTTCCATGATTTGAAGTTCAGATCAAAATAGATTTCTTCTTGAACAAAATAATCTAGCTGACAAATTGAAACGTACTCGAGCAACTACTGGAAATATTTCAGACTAACTGATGGGACGGAATATATAGAGTAAATAACGAGGGATAATAAATCCATATGATGTGACACTCATACTAAACACTGATGGTTATCTCTCGTCAAGAGCACAAAAAGCCACTGTTGGCCACTTATGTTTACATTGCCGAGTTACCTGAAAAATATAAGAGACAATTCATATCGTAATAGGATTGTGGTATGATGACAAATGTAAACCATCAATGAATCTTTTCTCAAGCCGATTTTGATTAAACTCAAACAATGCTTTGTTGACGGTATTGACTGGTTATCGAAGAACTGGACAAATGACAAATTCAAAATTGTAACTTCGTTAATTATAGGGATGCACCAGCAAGAGCCCAAATACAAATATTTGTCTTTTTAATGGCCGTTACGGATGCAATATTTGCGAAATTCGGACGGTGAAAAGTAAACGCATTGCTGGCACGAAACTTCACGATTTTTTCCATACAAAATTGATTGTAAATTAAGAATTGGAAAGAGAATGGAAGCTCAAGCGAAATAATTAAAAAATGAATACAACTCAATTTCGTGGGTAAAGGATTTGCTGTATCTTGTCTTCCTTAATTGATCTTGGAACTGCGTTCTACCGAATTCATGCATCAGTCTTACTTGGTATCGTTAACAAATATTGGCTTTGGTTTGGAAAAAGCGCTTTGAGTTTAAAAGATGAAAGTGATGGAAATTGACGCTTTATACTAAAGATACGAACAACCGCAATCATTTTCAGATTACCTAAGAAAATTATCAGAGTATAATCTATTCAAAGCATCTGAGTTTTGACCAGATATCGGAAAAAGGGTCTAGAGTAGGGAAGAGGGACGAGTTCGAGCGAGAGGGCCGAAGGCTAGTAAGGACAGCCGAGGAGTAGGGCACGGAGAAGGGACGAGGAGGAGGCGACGGCAGCTACCTATCTTCATCATTTATGTTCGCCTGATACTTCGACGGGCGTATTCTCCTTGAATTTTATTGTTTAACATTGTAAATAATCCATTTATATTTTATTTAAGTTGTTGTTTATGAGTGCAGTATTATTATTCTTTATTATACGATAATTTATGTTATGAGAGTATTATTCACTAAAACTTGTGAAATATTATTATTTAATTTAGATTTGATCATAAAGATCGAAAAATTATTCTTTGTTTAGTTAATATCGTTTGTTAAAAACCATTATTGTTTAATTATTTAGTCTAATGTGAATATCTAGACGGATATAATTAAATTAGTTATAAAAGTATTATTTTGTCTATGAACAATTAAAACTGTAATTATTTTTTGTTAAAATTATCAAAGTAAATTAATTTATTTTGGAAACGAATTATGTAAATTTCAAATCTATAAAAGAATTATTCAAGTCCGAAGCCGAGTTAATATGAGAAGTGACGAATGGATGTAAATGAAAGAAATGACAATTATTATTTAAAAGAAAAAATATGTAAAAGAATTATTCTAAGTCCCGAGCAAATTTCAGTATGGAATGATTCTGTCGAATTTGTGTGGTAATCTGTTGACCCGATCGAATATATTGATATTTAAACTCGGAATTTGACGGACAGAATGGAAGGAGAATGAAGGAATACCAATTAAATTGATAGTTGCAAACACGGTATAGATGGCAAAAACGATCATTCTGTTCGTTACAAAGTGAGTTTTGGGAATGATTAAAGCCCAAATTTTGCACGGAAAAGCAAGTTTGTGACAGAGTGTATTGTGGGAATACTCTTCTATCAATAACAGCTGGAGGGACATTACCTTGGTTCGTCTAGAACACTGTAAGTACCTTTTGAACTCTCAACAAGATTGACTCCCTGGATTTTTGACCCTCTGTCAAAATCCGGTGTAATCACAAGCCATGTAGGTGGGAGCGGAGAGGATACTCTTCATCCGCTTCAGGGTAGAGATTTAGCCAGGGTGACGGCTAGTCTCCCTGGGAAGAGGTAACCAATTTGGAGCTTAGTTGCGATTTTTGACGCTCACGGGACGAGAGTGTATGAGAGGCTGTCGTGTATCTATTTTGATCGGCTTGATACGCGTGCGTGACCGACTTTTATGAAGTACTCTTTTGTATTATTGTTAGATCTAGTTATATTTTGAGGTTAATATAACCTAGAATTAGCCACGAGAGTTTGTTTATTTGTAATTTTTTATTAACAATTTAATTGATTTGTTTAAATAAATGATTTATTTCTTCTAACATAACCTGTCTGACATTTTGAATTATCATTAGACTATTATTTATAGTTTATAGGTAACTGAGTCGTGTTGATTTTTTTCGATTTGAATATTGTGGTTTGAACCCTTTTTACCCTGGACTCCGGCGAGTAACATTCGAGCAAGGGGGGGCGTTTGAGTCGCAATATCGTTCAACGTTTATTTCGATAAAAGGAGAAACTCAAAATTACCCGTATTCAAATTTTACAATTTTTGTTATTTTACTTTATTCCATTGCTATTTCCTATTTGCCAGCAAATTTTTCACATTGGTTATTGTTGGTAAGCAATTTTCAATTTAACTAAGTCTACAATAACACAAGCTGATTCGTAGAAGCGGATAACTTACTGAAAACGTTTGTATAGAAGTTGAAAAGTTGTATGTGATGCAATTAAGTTACAATGTACATCAGCTTTATTTAGTCTATGTGTAAAAATGGGGATCTTTACAGAGGACTTCGGCATTTCATTTGAAAATTATAAGGTTACATAGCGAAATGTGTGCGTGGTAGCAAACTTTCGGCACGAATTGTAAACAATTTGCAAAATTTACAAGTGCAAAACTTATTGAACCGCATTGAAGAACAGTTAGGAAATATACTATCGATAAATTAAGAGCGATTATGATTTTTTAGGAAAGATAATTACAAAATGTGACATTAAATGCTATTGAGCTCGATTTATTGATATCTAACGATATTGATTTAAGATGTATCTATCTACGCACGTGTTAAAATAAATAATGAGATCTATACATCAGAGATTTATAAAATGACGAAAACAAATGTCACACTATACAATGAATGTGGTGAATCTGCTATCAATGGTCAATTAGGTACATTTTTAAATTTCAAGAGAATTTAATAATATAAATATTGTAAATCGGTCACTGTGAACATACCAAAGTCTTCTATCACTAAGAACCAAAAGTATTATGAACACGTTATTCCTATAAAAGAAAATAATGATACAGTGCTGATCAAGTATTCTGATGTTAAAAAAGTGACACAGCTATAAGAGTCGAAAGTTGTGTATGCAAAAACTAAATACTTTAAAACTGTGTGGTAAAAATGCATTAACAAAGTATACTTTATTAAAATACTAATAAATATATCATGTAAAATTTAGAAATATTATACATAATTTATAATAAATGTATTACTTCGATATATGTAAGCAAAATGTATTATTAATTTAGTATTGATTTATAAATAATAATAATGGCAAATAAAATAAATATAAATTTAGCTTTCATCTGTAATAATTAATAAAAAATTCAGATACTTAATTTATGTTAAAATCACTAAAGAACATAAAATCAACAATTATTAATAAAAATTATAATTACATTTGATAGATATAATTATGTACATAGCTTTACTTTAATTATATATATATATATATGGACCTATATAAATTAGATCTGATTAGATATAATCATTTATAGATTTATATATTATGAATGGCTTTTTCACGCACTGGGCGTCGAGCGCCCGAAGAGGGTCCACTAAATACTGGCTTACCTGGTTCGTAGATTGTTGGGCGCAGGAACTTTACGTTCACGGTTCGGAAGTTAACAATTGATCGTCGTGGGCGCAGGTCGATGTCGAAGAGATTCAATTGTAGAGCGGGAATAGGAAGCGATTCGGATTTTTGTATCAGAGGATAAAAATAAATTGAGACAGTCAAAGAAAAAAAAATAATTAATGTGGCAGGGACTGTCAACTATGTTTATTAATCAACAATAACTAGATCGAACAAATGTAGGTCCGGCAATTCGCAATATAAAAATCTGATATGATCAATAAAAAAAATGCTTTCTCTTCTTTTCTTAACAAACCAAATTTCGAATTTCTCAATACACAAAAAATTAATTGTTTCGCTTTTCTTGTCTTAACAACGGGTTTTGAAGTTCTCAATAAAAAAAAATTAATTGTTCGCTTTTCTCTTCTGCAAACAAATTCGGAATTTATTAGTAAAAAAATTTCTCTTGTCTTTATTAACCAATAAAATTTTGAGTGAAAAAAAAAATAATTATCTTCGCTTTCTTGTCTCAACAAAAAATTATACATTTCAATAAAAAAAAATTGTTTTCTTTGTCTTTTTTAACAAACAAAATTTGAATTTTAACAAAAAATAATGTCTTCGCTTTTCTTGTCAATAAACAAATTATAAATTTATCAATACAAAAAAAAATATTTCTCTTGTCTTTCTTAACAACCAAAATTTTGAATTTATAAAAAAAATAATAATTAAACATTTAATTAATTAATGTTAAAATCGATTAAAATGCCAGAATCAGACCATCGAATCGGTAACGTATTCAACCACACGCGAAGTCGAACAAATCGCTGGTACGCAAAAAAATAAAACAACGAATCGAATAAGAGCCTCGCAAACAAATTCAACCAAAATTTATTTCTTCTTAAACCAATAAAGAATGTAAAACAATAGGTCGCAAGATATAGTCGAATAATTACAACAAAAAAAAAAAAATATTCGCTCATTCGATATTAAGGAAATGATTTTTCAAATGCATCGATCTGTCGTCCGTAGGTTATCGATGGCCAATATAATCAGTTACCATCCGCGACGGATAAGAGGACCGTCGGTAACTGTTGTTATCCGTCGGGCATACGCGGGAAAAACTCGAGGTATAGTGTCTGTTGGCGCCTTAGATGGCCTCGAGTCGAGCCAATTTCTGCGGCAGGTAATCTCAACTTTACCAAAACCAATCGACAATGTACACAATGATCTAACAGCATGTATTACAAAAAAAATTAAAATGGCACGGACATGTCTGACGTCACCCCGAAGCCGGAATTCAACAAAACAATTGTTGAATTTCGGTATACAATTATTCTCGGACTTACGTTCAATTGTAATAGTTGTCCTTTTCTTTTTCTTTCTTTCCAAAGTAAAAATTAACAAAACATTATAGCTCGTAATTCGGACAAGTAGAAAAAAACTATCCGATCTGGCTTAATCGCGGGTCACGGTGAAGTCACCCGGTAAATTAACAAACTGCGACGCACTTACCCCGTTCAGTCGACTTCTGCACGGAGGTGTGAAATCCAGGAAGCAGGTGTGGCTGTGCTGACAGGCGGCAGAGTCTCGGCAATGGCGTCAACCACGGAATTGGTCGTTGTCAGAATGACAAACTTTTGAGATAATTTCTTGGCTTTTGGGTGTACGGCAATGACACAAAAAATTAACTTTCGTGGATCGACGCTCAAAATTACAAATGAATAATTCAACAGTAAGCGCTTGAATTTCCAATATAATACGTTTATTGATTTACGTATACAACAAAAATTTTTCAGCGTATCAAAAGTGCTTGAAAGTATCCCGATCAGAATTGAATTGAATCCTTTCTCTTTCGTTTTCCAGCAACATGTGGTATTTTTCTAGCGCAGCTAAGAAGCTGCGCGTCCAATCAGCCGTTGTCGGTAAATTTCACGGTCGATGGTTGGTCGATTTTCCCACTTTAGTCCTCCATTCACGTTCAGATGGAGCCTCGATGTGCTCCTCGCTTCAACATCCAGTCGTTCGTAGATTCCGATTCCGGTTTCCTCGTTGATCGTTGTCACTTCCCAGATGTCTCCTGGTCTTGATTGCGAACTGAAACTGCGGTTTCGCCAGTCTTTTTTTCATTCGCTCTCTCTCTTACACTCTATAAATACATCGTAAATTTCTTTCGACGCATCCATCCATACTTAGTATAATTTATTTGGCGCGGTTCGGCTTAATTTTTACCTCGAGCTTCGCATTTCTGATCGGAACCACTTGGGGCGACACAGGCGCGTCGAATCTCAGATTCCTAGCTTGGCCAACAATCTAGACTAATAATACTCAAAAAAAATAATCTCTATAAATGAAATCTAGATGGGAAAATTTCCCATGTCACACACCTCCCCCCAGACGTCGACTGGGAGCCACCTGGGTCACAGAATCGTGCCATTGGTCCTTCACCTGAATATAGGAGTAGGATGCAACATAAACGGAGCAAATGTACAAGAACGATCATTTTATTTATAAAAAAAAACATTATTAATGCTCCGCTCGGCGGACGTTCACTCTATGAGGTTCACGCGAGGTCACACAAAAACTGTACACAACGCGTATAGAGGAACACAAATGTAATGTGACAAGACATACAATAAAACTAACTAAGAAAATAGACTATGATTAGTCACTCAGTACTTGCTCCCTCTTGGGTGACAGAGATCAGGCTTCGCTTAGCGAACCCACAAGCAACGCGCACATAGAAAGAACAAAAGAAAAGGAAAAAAAATCTAAAAATTAATTAGGGCAGACGACGAACCTATCGTTGGCCGACGTATCGGCTACCCACGCCTTTGGCAGGTAATGTCGTCCTTGACGGGAGTCGCGGTTCGAGGCGGCAGTCGGCCTTTCGCGCGGGACTCCTAGTGCGTAGATTCGGTAAGTGAGCACGAAAGTTGGGAAATGGGCATTCGGACATAATGTGGCCCAGGCCCAATTCCAACAGCCTGCATGGCGGATCGGCGGAAGATCGGGTCCCTGGCGGAGCTTCGGCAAGTGCATCGCTCGCATCCTTGCGAGGTCGCGTGACACTATCGGCACTAACGTCGGTGGTCTATTTCGACCGCAAAGTCGCCATAGCGTACTCCACTGTTGTACAGGACGCAATGGTCTCCAACACCTGCTTGGCGCTTCGCTCACACTGGCCTGGGCTCGCTTGGCGGCTTTGCAGCAGAAACAACGCACATAACGGAATCGCCGTTGTGTGGTTGGGTTTGGTTCACGATACCACTATGCCCGTACCTAGGCCAGAATCGGCTTGCGACGAATGGAGCGGCGCAATACGCAGGCTTCGGCGGTGTGTCTCCTCAGCTGTCCCGCGGCAGCTCCACCCACTCCGGCTGGAAGTGTCAGCCCACCACTTGAGCTGAGTGTACTGTACGGTTCGTAGTTTGACATCCTGTAATGGTTACAATCACACATATAAACATGCGACATGATACACAGACCAACAAACAATTTTAAATGTACGGCATTAGCTCGAGCTTTGTTCCTAATCGTCGAGATCGGCATTAATTTGACTGTGGGCGTACAAGTCGCAGCGCTTTAAACATGTTCGACCGGTCGGTCGACCATTTTGATCGACAAGTTCGTAGACGACAGGTGAAATAACATTCGAGACGATGTAGGTTCTTCGAAATATTTACGCGCGAGTTTTGACGAGAATGGTCGGCTCCTCGGGATAACACGTGTTGTTTGACTCGGACGACATCTCCGAAGGCAAAACGCTCGTCTCGGTGATGAACGATTGTAATAGCGGGCTTGGCGTTCGAAATAACGTTCCTAATTGTCGGTTACAGGTCGTGACGTTGAGTCAATCGGGTCATTACGGTTGGCCCAAGCGGTAGTGTGGGCAGGAATATCTCGTCACCTTCGATCAGTTTTCGTAGTATTAGGTGGTCTGGGTTGCCAACCATAGTTCAGCTGGCTGGGGAAACGTGTATCGAACTGTGGACGGCCGTATTGTAGCATACGGAATTCATGGACATGTTGTCCATAGTCGGTGATCCAGCTCGACATATGAAATAATCATCGTTTTCAAGACTCGATTAACGCGTTCGACAGGGTTCACTTGAGCGTGGTACGGTGGAGTTCGCGAATGATGTATCCCATACGCATGCGCGACCTCTTCATCAGTTTGTTCGCGAATTCGTGCCATTGTCGGTCAATAGCACTTGCAGGGCAGGAAACGATGTACGATGAGTTTGTCGAACTCAGGATGTCGTCGGAATCGATTTCCGGATGGACATAGCTCGATCCATTGGTGATAATCCTGGAATACGATCATATATTTGAACTGGTTCTTATCGGCAGGAAATTCCATACAGTCAGCGGCTACCAAGTCCAAGGCCGATGGACGGTTCGTCTGCACATCAATCCAGCGGTGGTTTGTTGCGAGAACCTTCGCGTTTGAACCGTCGCACATTCGCCGACATACTTACGTACGTCTTCGTCCATTCCAGGCCAATAATAGTCGATCGCGACTCGGTTCACCGTTTCTCGACTCTAAATGGCCAGCTTCGGGTGGATCGTGGTTT